>PVKM010006407.1:16771-44456 GCA_004027735.1 Carollia perspicillata | reverse complement strand
CCAATTAACTCCTCCCTGAATTTCAAAACCCCTCACCACACCTTATTTATTCCCTGGTATAAAAACGTTAGCCTGAAAAGAAAAGATGGTCTGTTAGGGTAGGACCTGCCATCCTCTTAGATCGCCAGCGATCTGAATAAAGTGCCCATAAAGACCCAACTGCCATCCTTGCTTTTTGGGTTTGGTAGTGACAGGCAGCTCAAACTCCGGTCTTTTCCAGTTTCACTCTGGGCTGCTTGTACCTTCCCAGCTTGCTGGGACCTGGGGCTTCCTTAATGGGATGGAGACCCTGGTCATCCTCCCTGTCTTTGGAGGGAGGTTTGGGAAGCAAGGATCTCCAGCTATCAGGAGGGCTGGTAGGCCAGCGGCAACCAGGAAAAGACAGCTTCCCCAGGTATTTGTGGGCCAAAGGCAGGGTTACTCAGGGTGGGGCTCAGCCCAGTGCCTGGGGCGAGGTAGGAGCTCTGAATCCCTGCCTTGGCATTGTATTCTTGGTGCTTTTCTTCTGTTTCCACCCTTCCCCCTGCTCCCCACCGCAGCTCTTTCTGCAGGGCTTCTCCCCAAATCTGTTAGAGGCGTTCTTGCCACCTCAGTAAGTCCAGGGTTTTTAAATGTTTGAAATAGGCCTCCGAGAACTGTCTTAGTTGAGTCCAGGCAGCCGTGACAAAATACCACAGACTGGGGGGCTTAAACAACAGGAATTTATTTCCTTACAGTTCTGGAGGCTGGAGGGCCAAGATCAGCTGCCAGTACGGTTGGTGTCTGGAGAGAACCCTCTTCTTGTCTCCCAGATGGCCACTTTCTCACTATGTCCTCACAGGGGGAAACGAGGGAGGGAGAGAGGGATCAGGGAGCGGGGAGAGAAAAAAGAGAAAGAGAGACAGAGACAGAGCTCTCGCTCTGTGGTCTCTTCTTATGAGGACACTAATGCCAAGTGACCCTAAGTACCTCCCAAAGACCCCACCTCCAAATAAAATCACATCATGGGTTATGGCTTGAACGTGTGAATTTTGAGGGGATGCAACTCAGTCCATAGTATTCTGCTCTTGCCCCACCAAATTCATGTCCTTCTTAACAATTATATTCATTCCATCCCGACAGCCTTAACTCATTGCAGCGTCAGCTCTGCAGTCTATAGCGCGATTTCATCTGAACGCCCTCCAACTCCGGTATGGTGAGGCTTGGGACACAGTTCATCCCGAGGCAAATTCCTCTCTTGCTGTACACCTGTGAAACCAGTTACATTCCATGCTTCCAGAACACCACAGTGGGACCGGCACAGGATGGACATTTCTGTTCCTAAGGGAGAAATGGGAAAGATGGAAGGGGCAATGGGTCCCGAGAAAGTCCGAAAGTTAGCAAAGCAAATTCCACTAGCTCTTGCCTCAAGAATAATCCTCTTTGGTTCAATGCTCTGCCTTGCAGAGGCACTGGGGCAGTAGTCACACCTCCGTAGCTCTGCCTACTGGGGGTGGGAGTCTCCCTCAAGGCTACCGAGTTGGTGGCCTGATAACCTCTGAATTGCCTTCAGGGTCCTTCTTCCCTCTCCTTGAAGAACAGTGCACATTTGCACCCCAATAGTTCTGTGGCCTGGTCCTTTAGGATCCAAGAGTCCCACAGGCTTCCTTCACTCTGTGCCCTTTAGTTCAAACTGGCAGCATCTTTGCTGGTATAATCCCATCTCTATTTCTGGCTTCCACTGAGAGGACTGATTAGATCTCTGGTTACACCCTTGATCTCTGTGTGAAATGGCTGTTCAGCCACACCCTTAGCGTTCTATCAGAACAAGCTTTCTTTGCGTTCCTTTGCAATATGGCAGACCAAGAATTTTCCAAGTTTCCAAGTTCTGGTTCCTTTTTGCTTAACAGTTCTTTCCTCAGTCATCTCTCCCTTTGCATTTTACTCTAAGGATTCAGGAGAAACCAAGCTGCTCCTCCACCACTTTGCTTAGAAATCTCCTTAGCTACATATCCAATTTCATAGCTCAAAAATTCTACATTCCACCAAATACTAGAACACAATTCAGCCAAGTCCTTTGCCACCTTATAACAAGGATCGCCTTTCCTCTGGTTTCCAATAACATGTTCCTCATTTTCACCTGAGACTTCACCATATCACTCTTAACACCCATATGTCTAACTTGCACATCAAAACTCAGTGTAAAAGGAGTGGCCACGCATGTGGAGACAGTGCCAGACTGCCATGCAGGAGACCAGCAGCATGTAGAAGCTGGGCCTGCAAACCATTCCCCTGCATTTAGGCGGCACTGCCAGGCCTGGGTGGGGAGCAATGGCAGTGTGCATCCCTCGCTCTGGGCGGGCCACTGTTGAAGGCTGCCTACAAGTCACCAGAGGATCAGATGCTTGCTGCTATTCAATTTTCCAAAGCCCCTCCTATAAACACCACGTTGTCTCCTATAAACACCAACTTTCAAAGGCCCAGAAGAGTCATAAACTGGCAGGGCTGATGGGAAGGAAACAAATCCCACCATCACTGCATGGGTGGGTCAGGAGAGTAGAGAATCCCTCTCCCCTCATGTGACACGTGTGACTGGCAGCACAGTGGGGCAGCCTGTACCCAGGCCTGGTGGATTGCCATGTATAAGTTCTGGCTTTGACCCTGCCTAGCATTGTGATCCTGGGTTAAGTTTCTCAGTGTCTCTGTTTCAGTTTTTTCCCCTGAGAGATGATGAAAACAATTCCCATCTGATGGCATGATGGTAAGAATTAAATGAATTAATTCAAGTGTTCATATTAATTCATGGCATACAGTAATCCCTCAAAAAAATGTGCCATTATGGTGCACTCAGGAGACTAGCATGGCTAATATCTGACAGCCAATCAGGAGTGGGGAGGCAATGAAGGGGCGTGGTCAAGGCTGGGAGGGAATAGGTGTGGACTGAGATGGGGTGACCCTGGTACCTAGCCTTTCTGAGCCACAGTTTCCTCATTTGTAAAGTGGGAATAACACAATGCTTAGCATATCTCTTCTTACAATATCTGGCAGTAGGAAGTTTAAAGTAAATCTTCACAACTACATTTTTTTTAGATCAGAAAACTGAGGCACAAAGAGCTTAGAAACTTGCCTCAGGTTACCAGTTAGTGAGTAGCAAAGCTAAGATTTGAGTCAGACCCATTTGCCTTCAGAGTCCTGTGTCCACACTTCAAACAAATTGTTGAAAAGATAATGTATTCTTTTTTTTTATTAGGGGCTATTAACAGGGTAAGATGACACTTGCCAAGCAAGGGAATAAACTGTTCATAAACCTAATCTCCTAATCTTCAGTGAATTCTCTACCCTCTTGATAAACTAGCAACCTTTAAAGCAGTAATTACATAAAAACCCCTTCAAGCTGCCATCTACCTAGATTCAACAGACTCTTCCGGGGGTTCCTGCCCATTGGTGGCTGATTAGGCTAAAGCTACAATATACCCAAATCTATCTACAAAACTGGAACGACAGCGGTAAAATCAAGAGGTAACAGCGCCAGCGAATTCTGCTTTTTTTCAGATGACGTTCAACATCACAGAGGTAGGAAGGAAGGTTTAGAGCTCCCGGGGAATGCCGTGAAGGCTTGGCCTGTGCCCCTAAATTACACGGGTTTAGGGGCTTGGGCACCTTGGATTGACTCCCACCTCTGCCAGCTGCAAGTTGTGTCTCCAAGGGCAAACTCAACCTGTGGTCACTCAGCAGCACCCACTGTGGTTACCACATCTATGTTCGAGGGGATTTCTACAAAATCAGTGACTCTCCAAGTGAAGTCCACCTACGGCCTGCTTAAAAAACACCCGGGGCCCTTGTTAAAACGCAGATTCCATGGCTTTTACCCCCCATCCTCTGTCAACAAGGCCAGGGAATGGGCATTTCTGACGAGTCCTCCACGTGACCGCAGGCTGGCCCACTCAGGCCATATCCCATACACCTGTGGCCTGTGTGGGCCCTGGAATTGTAGCTGGACCTCCCCGGACCATGCCACAGGGCTTTGCCTCAAGTCTCAAACTCATGATGAGCCTTTGGAGGTGGCATCCTCACGGACAGCGGCTCAGGGCTGTGACAGTGCTGGGGTGACCTTGGTGATGGACTGGCGCAGGGTGAGTAAAGGCCTTTGTAGAACAGAAGTCAGGGACACGTTCTTCCGGGTGGGGCGGGAGTGGGGGGTGGGCATGTGGCCACACACCTGGCAGGCGGCGGTGACTCAGCTTTGCGAGGCAGGCTCAGAGGCCTGGGCTGTGCGGGACAGGAAACAAAGGACCGCCAGAACGCGCCCTCCCGGGGCCAAGCCACACCTGCCTGGCGGCCTCTCCCCCTCCCGTACCCTCCCCACCCGGAGGCGGCAGCGACAAGCGACTGTTGCCGGGCAGGCTGGGCCCTCCGCGTCTGCCGTTGGCTGTCCCTGCCGCCCCCGCCCTGTGAGTCATCCCCTCCTAGTCAGAGCGGAGCCTGAGCCACCACCCAGCCACGCGCCACTGCGCCTGCGCGCCGCCTGCGGCCACCCGTTCGCCAGCGCTAGGCTCCCGGCGCGGGCAGGGACCCAGCGAACTTACCCGCGCGGCATCGTCCTCCGGCAGCCGGTTTCGGTCCAACTGCGTGCATTGATGGGAAGAAAACCTACACTGTCATTGTCCGGTCACTGGGCGGTCACTGGGTCTTTCCCGGCCTCCCTGATGCTGGTCACACCCGCCTGCCTGCGCGGCTCTGCCTTGGGAGGGCATGGAAAGTCGCTAGTGGCACCCACCTTACACTCACTGCCTTTAGCTTTCCCCTTTCTCCTGCCAGTGGTTAGAACCATCTGGGAGCTTTAAAAAACCCTGATGCTCAGGCTGCACCCAGATCGGTTAAATTCGAACCACAGGGCTGGATCTGGGCATCAGCATTTTGCAGATTCTCCAGGTGATGCCAATGTTCTCAAACTTTAGGCACTGAAATCACCTGAAATCTTTTTAAAACGTAGGTTCCCTCCCGGCAGGTCTGGGGCAGGGCCTGAGAGCCTGCATTCCTATAAGCTCCCAGGTGAAGTCGAGGCTGCTGGTCTGAGGGCCACACCTGGCGCTGCAAGACACTAAATGCTCTTGTCCTTTTACCCTTTCTCTTAGGTCATATTAGAGAAGTGGGTTTTGGAGGAGATAGACAGGGCTCTGAATCCCACATCTTCTGCTTCCTAGCTTGGCGAAATTGTGTCCCCATTACTTGTGTGTGAAACAGTGACGTTCAGCTGTATTAGGTGGCTAAGCTCTCCGCTGGCCCCTCATGGCGGAGTCTGCCAGGGAATGGAGCCTTCCAGGGTCCCTCTTCCCTGTTCTTTCTTATAGGATTGGGTTGGAAGCCAGAACACCACACTGTCTGGAGGGAAGGGGGGTGCAGAAAGGAAGGGGAGGCCAGGCTGTGGGAGTTGGAGGAATGCGGGGAGGTAAGGAGGGTCAAGGTGAGAGTGAGCCTTCAGCAGAGTGGCAGGACCATTCACCCTAGCCGTGGACTTCTCCCTTGGTATGGCTCTCCTGAGCTGCCAACCGGAATACAACTCAGCTAACCTAAAAACAAAAAGGCCTTTCAAAACGAAGGCTAAACAAGCATTTATCGAGATCAATAATAATAGCTTCAGGAATTGTAAATTCAGGCAAAAGCTCAAATAATTTTCCAGCTAGGAGACAAGACAATGGGCAGTTATGAGTAAGGGAGGAAGAACGATTACGTCAATAGAAGGAAGGTATTTCTATTGGTGCAGATAACATAACATAGTGATATTAATTCTAAACAATGTTTTAAATTTTCGATCTGGAAGTCATCAGTCCAGTAGTCAAAATAACTGCTTTCTTGTTATCTTGGCAAACAGTTTTTGGGGAAACAAGGTTGCTGAGGCCCAATCTAAAGGTCATTTTGCCATGTTTGAACATTCCAAAAGTTTGAGACATGAGACATACAAGACACTTCCTCTGGCGTGGTAGCTCCAGCCCCATTTTAAAGTGGCTCTGTTTATATTATAGTTTATATTGCATTTAGTGGCCTAGTGAAGGAATCAGAAGTCAGAGGCTCTGAATGAATGAAAGCTTACCGCCTCTCCTGGGACTGGTGGTGGGGACCGCGTGCAAGGAGGCTGCGCTTGTCAGGAGGTGTGTGAACGCTCTGTTAGGATCTGCCCGAATGCAAGGCTCAGCCAAGGTTTGCCCTTCTTGATGCACGTGAGATTGTAAGGCTGCACTCTCTTTTAAATCACGGGGTTCTAAGGTAGTGCTGATGGGCAGTTCAGTAGGCAGGATTTTTAAAGCAAACTTTCTTCTACAGAGAGCCCATGAGCTCTGACAGCCAGGGAGCTGCTGCTGAGCTGTGGAGCTCCCCAATCCCAGGGCCGCCCTCACTCCAGGCTCCTGCAGTCTGTCCTGAGTGCTGCTAGCTCGGTGTTCCCAGTACTGTTTTGTAAGCACTGTTGTCACATACTCCTTCCCTGGACAGTCAGCTTTGTGAGGGCAAGAGCTGTGTCCCACTCCACCATGAGTTCCCGTCACCCAGCAGAATGCTGGCACCTAACCAGTGCTTATTAAGTGCTCATTATCAATGCAAGAGTGAACTCCGGGACCTGAGGCAGGCACCTCATTTCTGTGTTTACTTGTTTGTTTGCCGGGAGTGGGAGGGGAGGCTCAGTTTTTTCATATATAAAATGGGGTTTAGACTAAATTTGATCCCTTAGGCTCCCTCTGACTCTAACAGTCACTGAGTTTGGATTAGTCTTCATCTGATCATGATTCACTTTATTTTTCTTTCCCACATACATCCTACATTTGACCTTGATTTTACGTTTGCTCCTTACTTGGGCGGGGGGTGGGGGTGGGGGTGGTAGATGAGCTTTATTAAGTGATGGTAAATGCCCTGGCAGGCAAGGCCTGAAATTCCTTTATTTTTTTCACTAAATTCTTCTTGGCTAGGTCGTCCATCTTTTTTGTTAGAGGCACATTAGACCGATCATTTGGGGCTGATGGAGCTGGTTCTCTTCTGCACTTACTTCGGCAACTTCTGCAACATCCTTGGGCACATCTCTGCTGGGTCCCCAGTGGAGCCAACGCCCCCTGCACCCTTTTCTGTGCTGGAGGTTCTCTCCTGGGCAAAGAAAATGTGCAGACTGCCCAGACCAAGGGAGTGCCACCCGCTCCCTGCTGTGTGTGATGTGGGCCCTGGACTCAGCTGGACACAAGAAAACATCATTTATTGGTCATAGGGTTAGATGAGAGATGCCAGCTCCCATCGCCTCTAAAATCCCCTCCACATTTGCCTGTTCGGGCTGAACCAGTGGAAATAGAATGTATTTTCCAAAGGGAGTCTTTCCCTTCCAGGAAGCTCCCACAGTGGGATTTTCTGAATATCGGCCTCATACTTGGATATCTGCCACTAGCAAGTCACCATGTGTGGTGCTGTCTGCAAAGTTGGCCATGCATAGGCCATCCCAATTTGCACATGCTGCTCCCTCTCCTGAAAAGGTGGAGTCTATTCCCCTCCTCTTGAATCTAGGTTGGCCTAGGGACTGGCTTTGACTAATAGGAGGAGGAGGCAGAAGGAGCTCTGTTCAGTCCTGGGCCTCGGCCTTGTTCTCTCTACCTGCCCTGAACCACCATATAAGATCCAGGCTACCCTGCTTAGCGGGGAGCCAGCAGCCAACCTCGAGGCCCCAGGTGTGTGTGAGGCCCTAGTCCGGTTGGCTTGGCCAACACTATTTAGGACTGTCCTAAGACAGCCTTGTTGAGCTCTGCCCAAAGTCCCGGCCCACAGAATTATGAACAGTGAAGTGGTTTTGTGGTTTAAGCCACTCAATTTTAGGCTGGTTTGTTACATAGCAATAGGTAAACAAAACACCATACTCTTTGGACCCTAGTTTCTTCATTTGCAAAGTGGGAGTCCACCATCAGTCTTTGAGATCAAGCCAATGCCTCTATAACTGTATCTAACGCTCTCACGGTAAATGAGCCCTTTGCCACTTAGTCCCCAAATAAGGGTTTGAAATCAGGAAAATGCCCCTCCCTGAATCAGAGAGGCTGCCAGCACGAATGCAACTGAAATTCACGAAGGGAGACAGAAGAAAATATCAGCTCAAAGCTCGGGCTTTGAATTCCAGTTCTGCCACTTCCTGGCCACTGATCTTGGACAAGTTTCTTCTTCTAAATCTCAGTCTCCTCATCTGTAAAACAGATAGTCATAGTACCGACTCCCAAGGTTAATGTGAGGATTAAAAAAAGATAATGTTCATGCATTTCTTAGCATGGTGCTGGGAACATTGAAGCTATTCAATAAGTGGTATCTATTCTTTTGTTGGGCCCTATAATATTTTGTGTGTGTATATCTCTCTATTGAGGGAGTGAAGATTAATCAAAACACGATAACCCAACCTTGCCCCAGACAATAAGAAAATGAAATTAAATATTACCAGGAGCACTCATAACATTGGTGTAGATTGTCTCTGTAGGCTCAGAGAAAAATCAGAAGATTTCTGTGTTAAAAAAAAATAAACGACTGAATGGGAGGGGCAGAAGTAAGAAACTGGCTAATGATTTGCTTTTGTTTCTAAAAAGATGTTGCTCATTGAGTTTATGATTAGAGGAAAAGTTGATGAAAAGGATTTAAAAAATTAATTCGTAGCTTTGTCGAAATACAGCCCAAGAAAGCGGCACATTGGTTAGCACATTTTTAGAGAAAAACAACACAGTGGAACAAGAGAAATCAAAACCTAACCTTCTCCCATCTGCCACAGATGATTCTGTAGCTCTCTACAAGAATCTCATTATCATCTTCTAAGAGGCTGATTGTGCCACCAGCAAAACAGTGATGGAGAAAGGGACACGCACACCCACGCAGCCACACTCTCGCCACCTGAGCCCGCTCTAGCAGCGAGGTGGCTAGACAGAAACTTGGCTCCCTCTCCCAAATCCTCCTTTGTACACAGGAATTCCATGGGCAGACAGAAGCTCCGTTTCAGCAAGGAGAGAGTTACCCTTAAAAAAAAAAATCTGCTCCAGGCAGTGAGAACAGCGAGGGGGCGTGACTGGCCCAGGGAAGACAAGAATAACACTGAAAACCCACATTTGCCTCCAGTTCTGGGCCTCCTGGGTCTGCTCTCTCCTGGCTGTATTTTTAAGTGCTTTATTTTCTGGAGCTTTTTTAAACCTGGGCCTGCCAGATTTGAGGTGCAGGGATAATGCCTCCCACCCCCTCCAACTCCCCAAATCACCCTCCCACCTTGCTTCCCGAAGGAAAGCAAGACAATAATACGAGGCTGTTCTCGAGCGCTTTCACCTACTCAGGAGCGGCGGCAAGAACTCAGAGCTCTGACATGACAGTGCTACAGCAGGGAGAGGGGCCGATCCCGAAAACGGCTCCCAGGGAGTTTTAAGGAATTCTGATTATTTTCACCATCTTTCTAATTCTCTTTTTTCTGGGGAAGTTTGTAGGGCTGGAACCTGAGTGTGTGTATACATGCATGCATGCACACGCATAGACACACACATACATGTACATACATGTGGATGACATAAATACCACCTAGTGATTTTCTTTCTCTAGGGAGACTGGAATCCGTGAGATTCTGGAAATCTGCCAAACCTTCCAGAAACCTGTGATCCAACTGAATCCTTTTACTATGTAGAAACCCAGGTCCAGAGAGGGTTGCTTTGACCCCAAACGGTGTGATTTCAATTCAGAGTTGTTAGATTTCTTTGCCCCAGTCTCCTTGTCCAGAAACATCCCAGGTCCCTAAGCAAACCATTGCCCATTTGGTGTCCCCTGGTCTCTAAACACTCTGACAATAGAACTGGGGGATGCTTTCTTTGGGGGGCCCCCAGGAACTTCAGAGGCTGTATGGGAAATGGTAGGTCTGCAGGCGGGAGAGACAAAGTAAAACTAGAACCCGTAAGCTCTGGCAGTCAGTTCATTTACCGCCACGAGGACTTGGGCTGGAACCTTTAACCCGCTAGCTTCATCATCCACAAAACTCAGCGACAACGCCGAATCACTCAGCTAAGGGTGTGGCTATTAGCCCCAGGGGAACCCAACGTGAACCAGTCCCTTGGGGTTGGGAGGGACCCCAACTAGCTTAAGCAAACTGAGGGGACGTACTGACTCCCATCTCTGAGAAGGACAGGGGCACGGGTTCAGGCAGCACTCGCTCTGCTTTCGCCCGTGGCCAGTGGACAAAGGGAAGGGTGCATCTAGACAGTTCATTCTTGTATCATCACAGCTCAGCCACCCCTGAGGAAAGAAAGGTGGTTCTCCTGATACCCGTAACATTAAAGGGACAATTTCCAGTTGGTGCCGCTTAGATCATGCATCCACCTTTCGGGCAATGCCTGCGAACAGGGGAATGGGGTCTGGGAGTGACATGGGGTGGGGATGGGACAGTAACTCCAAGAAAGGGAGGGGATGCCATTACCAAAACTAGAAAACAGTGGACACTGTACTCACACACACACAAAACACGGGTTTGCCCCACGAGCTTAAAATACATTCAACATTCACCAGATCTCCTTGTCTGTTGCCTTCAGATTCAGCTTTTACAGCAAGGTGCTAATTGCAGGAGCCCTGAGTCAGGGTCTGATGTGCGTTTTCCAACACTGCCAGGCAATTCTTCAGTTCTCAGCAGACACTGACTGGGCATCCTTACAGTTCAACTCTGTTCTGACCCATCCACCTGGAATAGCATCAGATCCCACAGGGTAAGGGTCCAGGCACACAAGACTGCCCCACTGCAGATGGAAGTCACAGGTCCAGATGGTCACCCGTGCTTCTGACCGACTGGCTATAAGTCGGGGGCTCTACAGTGTCCTCCTCAGTTTCAATTAATTTGCCAGAGCAGCTCACAGAACTCAGAAAACATTTTTATTTACCAGTTTATGGTAAAGGATACAGATGAACAGCCAGGTAAGAGGTGCACAGTGGGAGGTCTAGAAAGGTCCAAGGGCAGGAGCTTCTGTGCCAGGGAGCTGGGGTGTGCCACCCTCCCAGCACACGGATGTGGGCACCAACCGAGAAGCTCACCAAATCTTGTTTTCCAAGAGTTTTTATAGAGCTTGATCTGCAGCCACCAGTAGCCCTCATTTCCTTCCACTCGTACTTTTTGGTGACTAGACCCATCCCAAGACTATCTGGGGGCCTCACTCTAAGTCGCCTCATCAGCATACTCTCCGGTACACTCAGAAGGGGTTCATTACGAAGGACAAAAGATGGTTTGGGCAATCAGGGAATTCTAAAGGTCTTAAGATACTTGTGCCTAGAATGGAGATAAAGACCAAATATATTTCACACTATGCCACACAGCAAATGCCAACAAAGGCAGACTCGAAGGCATTAAGCAGGGATCCTGTGGACACTTCCGGCACTAAGGTCATTCCTCACTTGGCTTTGCTCCTATCATGAGCCACTGTGACCTATGCCTGCAGCCCCACCCTGACCCAGTTACAGACATGAACCCAAAGAGCCACAGCTCACCAGCAAGAGGGAGAGGTTCAAGGTTCATCCACACCCTGAGACCAATTGTTGGAACAAGTATAAAAGCGTTTCCTGCCTGAGGCTGACCCACCCTCCCCAGATCCAGGTTGAGGTCTCCCTGGCCATTCGGATTTGGAACTTCTACCTCCTCTCACGTCTGAGGCCTGCGTGTTCTTGGCCCGTGTTATATAACAATATATAACAATATTAGCTAGCACCACTGTGTGCCAAGCATTGTTCTAAGCACCTTACCTATACTGATTTGTTTTATACTCACACTGCCCTGTGTGGTATGTGTAATTATTGTTAGTCCTCTTTTACAGATGAGGAAACTGAGGCAGCAAGACGTGAAGTAATTCACTTGAGGTCACATGGTGTTGAAGTGGTAGAGCTGAGAAACCACAGGTATTCAGGTGAAGACGGTAAATATGCAGACCTTGAAATAAGACCGACTTTGTCATACCATGTGACCTTGAGCAATTTGCTTGGCTTCCCCGAGCCTCAGTCTCCTCATCTGGGAAATGGAACTTGAAATTCTCAGTGTATTCCAAGACTTCCTCAGGCCCCTTCAGGGCCTATGCTCTCCTCCTAGGTGATCCCGTGCTTTAAGAGCTTTAAAATGCATCTGCACCCCGATGATTCATAAAGTTAGGTCTTCAGGCCACGTCTCTCCCCGGAATGCCTGCCCCTTAGTCTCTTGGACAATTCCACTTGAAAGTTCATTGGCATCTCAAATTAGGCAAAACGGAACTCTTGCTTGTCCTCACCAAATTCCTCCCCAGTTTTCCTGATCTCAGTACATAGTACCACCCTCTACCCAGTTACTCAGGCTAAGAGCCTAGCATCTAAATTGTACTCCTCATTTTTCTCACTATTGGCTTGACTTACAAAATATATCTGGAATGCTGGTCATTGTCACTATTCCCATGGCCACAGCTGTAGTCCCAGACTAGAGGCTCTGGCCTGGATCACTATATATGGCCTTCTAATGAGTCTCCCTCACTCCGTCCTTGTTGTATCTCCATAAACTAGATCATTTTCATGTCTCTGCTTAAAACCCTCCTGTGGCTTCTCGCGGATTCAGGATAAAATCCAAACTCCTTTCCGTGGGCTACATGGTCCTAATTAAACTGGCCTCTGCTTCCTCTTGCAAACCCTCCGGCCTGCTCCTTCCTTCTTGTTTTGTGACAGCAGGCTGTTCGTCTGTTTTGTTCACTGCTGGATCCCAGAGCCTAGAACAGAACTGGACACGTAGCAGAAGTTCAGTATCAACGGCCTTGTTGAATGAATAAGTGACTGTGTGCCAGCCTCACGAACATTCTTCCTCCCAAGCCCATTATGCTTTTTCCCGTCCCAGGGCAGATGCCCTTGCTCTTCCTTCTTCTTCTCAAACTCCTCCCCAAGCTCTGCAAGGCCACACCCTGCACATCTTTCAGGCTGTGGCTCAGCTTCTCAGAGAGACTTCCAAGACCGCAGTAGCAGAAGTGGCCCTAATCCACGGTGCTCCCTCCGATCACTCTCGTGTTCAGGGCTGGTATCAGCACCTGAAATTACCTTCTTGGCTATTTAGGTTTTATTGCATGCCCCCCGCCCCCCGAATGTGGTAATGCCAGGGACCTTGTCTGTCTACTCATTGCTGTATCCCAGCACCTAGAACAGTGCTTGGAATACAGTAGGTGCTTAATTGTGAGCCAAGCAATTGCGAGCTAATTGATGAACACTTCAGGTTGTAGTGAGAATGAAACACATATTAAAGTAACCACTTTGGAAAGCTGGTTGTTTCTAACGAAGCTAAACATACATTTACAAGAGCCAGCAAGTCCCACCCTGAGGTGTGCACACAAAAGAAATGAATACATATACCCCGAAAATCCTCGTACAACGATGTTCACGGCAGCGTCAAAAACTTAGTAATAACCCAGACGTCCATCCATAAGGGAACGGAAAAACAAATTATGAAATAAGAAGGGCTTAACTAGTGGTGAACCTCAGTACAACATAGATGAATCTCATAGGTAATGTGTCAGTAACAGCAACAAAAAAAAAACCCCCACAAAAAAGACATACTGTGTGATTCTATTTGTATGACATTCAATCAAGAATAGAGGAAACTAATCTTGGCTGAGTCCCACGACCCCTTTCCTGTGCCACTCACGGGCTGGGAGTGACACACTCGGCTTTTGAGATTTGCAGAAGTGAGACAAACTCCTAAGAAGGGCGGGGGGAGGGTTTACATTACCAAACGGTGGGGTGAGTGTCAGTGCGGATACTGTGGGTGGAAAGAATGCGATAGCCTCGGTAATTTTGGAAAGCTATCTGCAAGGCTGCCCTGGCCAACAAAGGTTTGAGGAACAGCTGGGAAAACACAGAACTTTCAAAGAACACCAAAGAGGATGCTGCGGCTTCGCGCGGCAATCAGATCTCAAAATGTAAAGCACACAATGAGTATGACCCCGGCAGTGACCATTGCTGGGACAGGTGGCTCCCTGCCCAGACTGGGAAGGGCCGTGGAGGAGGGGGAGGGGCCAGGGTGCGCGGCCGGGCGGCACAGGTGAAGGCGTTCCTCCATCTAGTGGTGGAGCAGGGCTGTTCCGGGGGCCCTCTCCACGGCCGCTGAAACTATGCAAACCGTGAGCAAAACAGGAAGAGGCCTGTAAGGGGTCTGCCTGATAACCCAAAGGCCAAGATTTCCCCTACAATGAAGGCCCCCAGAAGCAGCACTCACAGTGCCAGAGGCTCTCTGTCCGTTCCAGTCCTGGCAGCCACCCTTCAGCCATTCCCGCCCCCACCCCCGCCCATTCATCTGTCACGTTGTTGCAGCAGGACTTCAGCGAGTTGGGAAACACAAAGATCAAAACTGCCTGCTCAGCGTGTAACCAGAACCTTGTGAAACCTGCAGTAGGCTGAATTCAGAAAGTGTGCAATGCAGGGCCGCAGAAATGGACCGCAGAGACCTAGGGCCTTGGGGGCTCTGGCATGCGCAGTAGGCGCCGTCGGAGTCTGCCCTTAGGTTAGTTACACACAGGTGTTTACTGGGCTTTGCCTCCTCAAACACACTTCCCTCACGCGGATGGAAAAATTCTCCCCTTTCTGGACGGTTGGAAAGGTGTTTTATTGTTCTCAGTAATGTCAGTGTCAAAAAGGGAATTTGGAACATGCCATTCAGAACAAGAATGAAGGTCCCGTGTGCAGCTGCAGTCATTTTTCAGTTTAAAAAAGTGCTTTTTCCACAAGGGCTCCTCCAACCTGAAGACAAGCAGGAAAACAACATGAGAGGGCAAAAGTTCAAGGAAATGGAAACTTGGATTCCAGTTTCAGTTGCAATACTACGAGTAGTTTCATCCTGAAGGGTGACAGCATTGTGAGATTGTCTTGGAGTGAAATCCAGCGAAATCAAGAGGGTAACCGGCTGTCTGAGTGACAAGGAGTCAGCGAATTCGTGACTCCAGGGCACCACAAACCTGTGATTCGGTCCAGGCAGCCGAGAGGCAGGCCAAGGGCTGTCCCAGCGAAGCAGTGACCTCATCACTTAGAGCGATTAAGAGACTTGAAGACAAGACCCCATAAAACCCAAATCTTACTGGGTCTGGAAAAACAACTGAAGCAAATCATGCTGACGATAAGTTATATTAACGAAGATGAAGTGTAGTTTTATCTAATTAGATGCTGTGTGTGGCTTGTTTCTGCTCAGCCCTCTCAGATCTTTGAGGGAGTTGCTCTGTGTCACGCCAGCTGTTTCTGGGGCATTGTCAACCAAGAGTCCAGTCCACAGGGGCAGCTTTGTACCCGACCCTCAGCAACAGCCATCGGAGTAAAAAGGGTGCACATGAAACCCAAGCAGGATGAATTCATTGCTAGGTGGATGCTGGGAGAAGGAAGCTCTGTTAGTTTTAAACTTTTTCTATTGCGATTGTTATGAGAGGGTGGACATCGAGGCCATGGTAGGAAGAGCTTTCTATGGAGTGAAACTGTTACTGGCATTGGAGTTCTTGGGTTCTCCAAGATAGGAGTCGAGAGGAAACCCCACAGAAAGAAATTTCCAGACAGATTTCATTTAGTTTATACTCGAGCATGAGGAAGGCTGCGCAGAGGAAAGGAAAGGTCAGTCCTTTGAATCGGCTCAGGGGCGGGCTCTGCCTGGCTGCTTTATAAGCTGGGACAAAGTGTGTTTGCAGGAAAAGGTGGGCTTTTTGAAAAAGGCAGGCTTTCAGAATTTTCCATTTCAGGGTCAAGTTCCTTCCTTCTCCAACTATTGCCTGGTAACTGTGTCCCCTACCTTTGCTGTGGGGACAAGATGGTTACTGCCACCTGTGGAAGGTCGCACACAGCCGTCGAACCTTGATTAACTGCGCCTGTGGGCCTGTAGGTTATGCGAGCCGTGGACGATAAAATCAGCTACCTCTGTGTTTTTGAGTAGAGAGTGGAAGGGTGGTGACATTTTTTCTTTCCTTCCAGCCCCTGGTCTTAACTTGGATTCCAGGCCACATGGTATTTTCCATTCCTGGGGCAGTCTCCATGTTCTCTCAAAAACAAGCAGAGAGAAGCAGATCAGGAGATGAATGACGAGGGAGTCTATGGCGATGGTTCTCAGCCTTGGCTGCAGACTGGAATAACCTGGGGAGCTTTAAAAACTGGTGTCTGGGTCCAGCACCCGAGTTTTCATGTGATTGGTCTCGGGTGCTGCCTGGGCCTTGGAACTTTTAAAAGCCCTCTGGATGGCTCCTATGGGCAGCCAAGGATATGAACTGCTTGTCTAGAGGTACCACATCCGATGCCCTGAGGCCTTGACTCCTGCAGCTCCTCCTGACCTTGTAGCCCATCTCCGTGCCCTCTGCTGGGCATGCAGTCCTGCCTGCCTCTTCCCCACTTTCCCCCAGTTCTTCCCTAGGAGCGGGAGAGAGAGCAACCCTATGGCAGCTCCCACTCAGGGACAGGTTCCCCTCTGCCGAAGGCACAGTAATGTGGAGCAGTGGTATTCGCTGCAGAGACGGGAAGACCGAGGGGTTTCTGTCCCGCTGTGAGCAGAACATCTAGCTTAGGTTCCTCCCCAGCTGTTCTTTTGAGTCTGAAAAGTGGAGAGGAGCCCGCCTCGGGCGAAGCCACAGTTAAATAGTTAATGGGAAAATGGCCCCAACAAGCCTCTACTGGTGCATTCAAAACAGGTGCCAAAATATTAAAACCAACCAAAATATTAAGAGCATCAAATTCTATCAGAAAGCCAAGTCATCAGTCGGTAAGGACGCCAGGTTTCCACCCTTCACGACAAAGGGAAGGGTGGTTTCCTCTGCATTCCAGAAGGGTGTGCAGATTCAGCATCACGGCACGGAACTCCAGAAACCAGGGCTTTTCATCTCAGAGACTGCTATGGCCTCCACAGACCCGGGGGCCCAAGACCCCCAACGCAGAAGACGCCTGGTAGCCTCAGGGCCTGGAGGTGCTGGCAGTGCTCGGAGCGGAGAGCAGGCATCAGCTCCCAGGGCCATGGTAGCCTTGGCCCCATGCCTGGGAGTACCCGGGCAGAACCGCCCCAAGCCCGAGGGGCAGCTGAGGCCATGGGAGAGGACGGTAGTTGCTTGTGACCATCCACTTGACAAACATTTGTCATTGGGCATCTGCTCCGTGCCAGCCACTCTTCTGAGCGCTCAGATAGGCATGGCTGCGGTCAAAACGGAGTGGGAGGACCTCAGCAAGCACCTCTTACAGGAGCGATATTGTTTTCTTCACTCTTTTCTGTATACAAAGGAGCTTATGTTACTTTTAAGATTAGAGGGAAATTTATTAAAGTCAGTTATTCAAAATTGTCTGAATACCTGGTAATTCTACATTTGCAAGAACAGTGGACTCTGGACCCTGAGGAGGCCTGAGGAGGTGTGGTCAGAAAACCAACACCAGATGGTTCTAGGTGAGTTGATTCTAGCTGTCATTTTCACAGAAACTGAACGAGAAGAACCTTGGTTAAGAACCCATTTAATGTTATCTGTTAATGTTTCTTTCATTCACTTAATTAGTCATTCAAGAAACAATTTTGGGACTGGACTCTGCAAATTCAGATTTGAGCAAGTCACCATCCTATTTATCGCCTAAGATCCCACATCCCTGATAAGTTAACAGCTGCAAATGTCGAATGTTAAAGGCCCCGTGGGAGAACGAGTGCAGGGCACGGGAGGGACCACAGGGGACGGCCTGCCCTGCGTCTCTGTGACCCCCATTTGATCCTGGCCCGTGGAGCAGAGCGTGCGACGTAGCAGGTGCTCCGCACGTTATTGAACAGGCAGCGTTTGGACAAAGCTTCATGGGTATGGTAACCTGGGCACCTGAGCCTGGCAAGACGGCATCGTTTTTTATTGCTTCTTTCCACCACCCTTATTTCTTTCTTGGTAACACCAGTCGTCTTTAGGGGCTCTCTGCCCCGCTACCGACTTCCCTTCCATCACATGCTCCCTGTGCCCTTGCAGTTTTATTTCCCACACAATGTGTCTTTTAAAAACTGCCTTCTTCATTTGATTTAAACCTGCTCTTTCCTCGTCATTTTTTGCCCCTGTTTCAAACAGGCCATTTCTTCCTGAGTCCTAGCCAAGATACAAACCAGTTTTCTAAAATTCTCTCCTGGTTCCTGAAGTATATTATGTTCAGAAATCTGTTCTCCTTCCAGACTTCAGGATGGTGGTCCCTTTCCTTTAGTCTGCAACACTCTAGAGCTTACCCTGTAATAAAGGGAGATCTGTTGGTTGCCCGTGTGGTTTGTTCTTGGCCCCTCTCACTGGCCACTTGGGTGTTGGTAGGATCCTCTTCTCAGATATTTAACTGGAAGCTAGTATAATGTGCACAGTTCAGGGTAATTTCCAATTTCTAGAAATGACTTATTCCTTTAGTGGAGCTTTGTAGGATTGAGTCAGAATCCCCTCCTACATCGAGTATCCGGCTAGTTGACATTCTAAATAGATGAAATGCACACACACACAGAGTCCCCAGACAATGCTCTTTCCAGAACTCTTCCGGCATCTTCCCGTCCTCCCCAGAAGCGTATTTGTTGAAACTACACACCCCCAGTGTAGTGTGTCTACCGTCAGACCATGCCTCAGCACCTTGGGCTGCTGTGCACACACGTTATTGTGTATGTGTGCACACACACTGTGTATTGTCTAGGTTGTGTACTCGCACAGTTGTACACAACATTTTGCACTACTGTGTTCTGGGAATTTGTTTATTAAACTGGGACTTGAAGTTTCTAAATACATGCAGAAACCAAACACTGTGATGAGGTCAGGAAGAGGGGAATGAGGTTCTGTCTTGCAATATAAAACCCAAATCATTGAAGAATAAATTCCCAAGATTTTGGTCAATCCAGACCCTGGACTTCCAGGCCAGAATATAAAAATCTAGAGAGAAATAAAATGTCTAGTTTCCTCTTTGGTGCGATAGGCCTGCTCCATCTGAGGTGACGGAGCATGTACAGACTCAGGCTTGGATTCTCAAGGGGGCCCTGGAAGACAGAATTATTCTAAATTTCTTCCGCATTCAGGCGGTGGATTTTCTAGTTGTCCTAGCTGCTGGTGAGATTCCAAGTTCTGACTGTTTTGTGCATCCTAAATAGGTGTTTTAGTAGGAAGTTGACAGAGGTACTAATAGACAAATTCCATTTAAAACCAGGAGCCTTGACTTATTACATCTTTGGCCACTCATCAATTCATCCAACTATTTATTAGACACAAATCACGGGCCAGGGACTATGGTAGGCACTGAGAGTGAAAACGTGGCCCCTGTCCTCTTGAAGTTTAGAGTTTAGAGGGAATTTCAGACCCCTGTGGGAAAATACAGTACGAGAGGCTAAATGGTTCAAGATTAAATACAAGGAGCTCCTTCTCTACCCTGCCCTCTGGTCCAGGGTAGACATAGACATAGAAGAAGGAAACACTGGAACGAGAGGTTGGGGCTCAGTATTACGGGGTCTTTAGGAAGTTACTTCAGTAGCTGAGGAAGAGGTAGACGAAAGTGGGAGGAGAGCACAGCAGGAGATTAAAGAGTGCGTGCAGTTATTCAGTCCAGATGTACTGAAAGCTTGAACTAAGTGTCAGAGCAGTGAAACAGATACACGACACGTTAAAGGAGCTGGTAGTTGCACATGGTGGTGAAAACCAGGATCACTGTTGAGATGAATAAGGTCATAGGTACCTGGGAGGATGGGGGCGTCCCAAACAGGAAGGCCGGGAGCAGAAGTGGGGCAGGGAGGAGCTGAAGAGTTTGGCTTTGGACTTCAGAGGAATAGTACCCACCCCTCTACTCTTTCCTTCACACTTAACTGTTATTCACCGTACTAATTCCATTCTTAGGTGCTAACACATGAGGTGTTGAATGTTCTACAAAGAAAAGTCCAAATAGGCCTGGCTGTGTGGCTTGGTGGATTGAGTGCTGGCCTGTGAACTGAGGGGTCACTGGTTCGATCTCCAGTCAGGGCACATGCCTGGGTTGTCGGCCAGGTCCTCAGTTGCGGGGCATGTCACACATCAATGTTTCTCTCCCTCTCTTCCCTTCTCTAAAAGAAAAAAAAAGTCCAAATAAATCCATCTGAAGAAAGCATTAAGACCAAATCTCCATAATTATGCTAACTCATCACCTGATTTCCTGTGCTTTAGGGTCAAATGTAGCTGGCTGGTGCTTTTTGTCATCCACATGCGCCCCCGCACGGCAGACCAACCCATTAACTTCCTCTGCACTCCCAAAGGGTAGGCATCCGTTGTAATTTTCCTAAGGAGCCGGGGGCGGGCACGGTGTCAACTGTCAGGGCAGAAACAGTATTCCAGAAATTTGATCATTCAGTCTTAAATATTAAAAAAAAAACTTTCACTGATTTGAGGGGAGAGGGTAAGAATACACTCGATTCCATTTTAGATTTATCAACATCTGTTTCTATTCTTCAGTATTCATGTTCCCAGTAAAATTCCACTCTGATCTGCCAATCCCTTAGATCTGCGGGTTTAATAAAGAGGAGCCACAGGTCAGTTCTGATCAATGTCCATCGTGAGAGTCAGCCCTTGGTTTTCAGTGGCGAGTAAGAAAAGAACGACGTGGGCAGCCCAAACACTCAATTTAACCAGTAATTTCACATCCTCCTCCATTTACTACTTTATTTTTTCATTAGAGGTGCCAAGTAGCAAGGCTCAGCCGACCTTTTGGGACTGGATCTAACAAAATGTGAACTCATCAGAAGGCAAGCAGGTGGTCGTAAGAACAACGAGAAGCTGGGGATTGTCGGCTTTTTCTGGAACTGAAATCGGCCACTCTTGTTCACTCTGGTGGTTTCATTTAGGAGAATCACAACAGCAGCACTGCAGGATTAAGTTGGGGGCTGCCAGGAAGAGTTTTTAGGAAGGCCAGCTCACTCCTTGTTCACCACTAAAAATCACCTCACAGATCGAAGACCCGCTCCCCGTCCTGGCCCACCACCCCACCTACAATGGGTTTGCGGTGGCCGCAGGCGGAATGAAGCTGACCTCCCAAAGCAGAGGCCCCTTCTCATTTGCCTCAAGCTTTAAACTCTTCCCGTCTGAGCTTCTGATAGGACACAGGCTCAACTGACCATTGTTAATTCCTTAGACCCAGTCCTCCCCAAGACCCTTCTATAGACTCCAAGTTGCCCGCCATTCAAGGCTGCACGTGATGTAACCAAATTCGACCTTAGGTCTCACTACTCTCCAGACCACACACAGCCACCTCTGCTCAGGTTTACCCATTGGTGCTGGAACATATCTGTGCTTCCCACCATCTTGCCTTTGTTCTTACATTTTTTAACCCCCTAAATTCCCCACCCCCTTCTCTTGCAGAAAACGTAGCTAATTTTCAAGGTCCAGCCCTTCCATGAAAACTCCCATCTCCCTGAGCTCGAAGTGACCATTCTGTCCTACGACAGCACGTTACCAGTGCGTGTCTTACGACACCTACCACATTATGCTTTCTATTATATCACAGTAGCTTATGTCCCCTATGACTTCAATGTTCTCAGAAATGTAGGTCATGACCCAGTAGTGAATTTTGAAATCATTTTAGTGAGTCATGACCTGAATTAAAAAAATGAAATAGAATAAAAGAGAACATTTTAGAATACACTACATGTAAACATGTTTCTTACTTTGGTTTATGGTCAGGAAGATTGAAAGTGACTGCCTCGTGTGATAATGATGTTTTCAGCTTCTGTGTAACAGACAGCCTTGATCCACTAGCTTGAATAACAAAGGAGGTATTATCTTATATAATGAGAAGTCTGGAAGTGTGGGAGCCCTAGGCTGGTTTATCAGCACCTTAGCGATGACATCAAGGACTCAGGTTTTCGCCATCTCTGTCATCCTCCCATCTGCCTCCCCTCGTGTTGGCTAGATGGCTGCAGGAGTTCCTTGCATCACAACAACATCCAGTGGCAGAAAAAAAAAGAACTACTTATTTTTTGGATCTCTTTTTATCAGGAAACAAATCTTTCCCAGAACTCCCCAATACCCACCAGACCTCATTCTATTTCCCTTTGACATAAATTGAAATAGAATGAATGCTATACTAGCCAAGAGTGGCAAGAAAAATCAAAATTGGTTTAGATGAGGATAAGTGTACCTTCCCAGAGCACTTGGCTAGTCATGAAGACGTGGGAAATTGCCGGACTAGAGGTAGGCAAGCAAACGTATCTGCCAGCCTCACACTAGGTGTGTCGGGCGGGACAGAAACAGGGTCCCCTTCTCCTAATAGTCTCTGTGGCAGTTACCACACAGCAAGTCTAGACAGTCACCTCGATTTCCAGTGATAAATTAAATCACTTTGCCTCAAAGTAATAAATATTCATGGGATACATAGATCAAATATCTAATCTGAGACACTGAAGGCATTCTGCAGGCATAATTTGCCGATACAGAGCTCACTAGAAGCAAAGGTTTTTTCTGTCTTAACTTTTTAATTGAATTTTTTAAATGTGGAGGGCTTGATTAGCAGCATTGTACCTTGTAATACCATTTAAATGATGAAATACATTATTTGTCACAATGCAGATGGCAACCGAAGATGCCACAGATGGAGCTGTGGCTCCGGGGAGGGATGGTAAATGTGTGGCAGTGGGTGTGGAGAGAGATTACGTCATCTCAGATAGGGGCTTTCTTTGGGAACCTGGCAGGATTACTGCTGAATCATTCAACTAGGCAAATTGTTGGCGTGTTAGTTGGACAAAGGTCCCTATAATTAAGCTCTTGTTCCATTACTCTCCTTGGTATCTTTCTGCTTATGTTGCCACTTAAGGCCAGACTTGAAGACGTGAATACATAAAATAATCCTATCTGCTAGAGTCAGTGACGTAGAGTATGGAGCCTGTGCTGTTTCTCCTGTCTTGTATGCACACACGAGTGCGTGCACATGCACACACACACACCCACACACACCCACACCCCACTTATCAGAGAACCCACAGGTTCAGAAGACTTTGAACTGCAGAAAAGCTTTTGTCACTGACTTAGTTTGAATCTTTCTATTTGCTCCTGTGACGAATGCAGGTTCCTCCCATCTGCCCAGAAGATAAGACTGGCCTTGTGAATAAGTGTCTTGCAATTCCGTGGAACGCAGCCTTGGTTCTGGCGTAACACAGCAAACCACAGGACGCTGTAGGTGCGTCGGGTTGGCCCCTGGGGCAGGGGGACTTCAGTTCTACTCTTGCTTTTGCTAACTTATTACCTAGTTGCAAGACCGTGTTGGGTCCTATGCCCCAGGTACGGTCCCGGCTGTGCCAGAGCTTGCTAGAAGTTCCACGTTCAGTTTCAGGGGCTTCGTTTTTAAGAAGGTCCTTGGCAAAACAGATGGTGTGCTTGCAGCCAGAAGTGATGGAGAAACTATGAGAAGACAACAATAGTATGAATTACCATTGTACAAGCTTTCATATACATCATCATATTTGATTTGCTCCCCCTATCAACCTTAGAAGGTATTTACACTCATTTTAGAGAGACTGTAGAGAATGTAGGCCAGAGATTGAGGTCGATGCCCAGAAACATTCTTAAATGTGTTATTTAACAGATGGCTTGGGAGAACACAGAAAAGAAGTACAGATTACAGAGGGCTCCACGGCTTCACCCTCATTTCCTTCCTATAGCATTACCCCATAACTGATCATAAGAACGTGCCATGTGCTAGGCACTATGTTAAGTGTATCAGTGCATTTAAGCTTCATAGCAAACCATGAAGTGGGTGCTCTTAATATGTCAATTTTACAGATGAGAAAATTGGGCCTTAGAGAGAGAAGCAGCATTTTTTCCCCCCTGTTTGGGGCTATCCTCCATTTTTCCCCATGTTCATTATCTCATTCTCATTCTTCAGGACTCAGCTCAAATGTCCTGGCACAGCCATTGAAGTAGACCACTGGCGCTCTGGCTGGGTAGCTCAGTTGGTTGGAGCGTCATCCCAAGGCACCAGGGTTGCTGGTTCGATCCTTGGTCAGGGCACATATAAGAGTCAACCAATGGGTGCATCAATGAGTGGAACAACAGATCGATGTTTCTCTCTCTCTTTGTCCTTTCCTCTCTCTCTCTGAAATCAATATATTTTTAAAAAATATAACCCACTGGCAATCTCAGGTGCCCTGTCTCACTCCCCCTGTTCATTTCCTTCATGGGACATATCAGCATCTGTAGATAGTTTGTTTACTTATTGGTTTGTTTGTTTATTTTCAGTTTCTACTACTCAGATATAAGTTTATGAGGGCAAGGACTCTGCCTCTCCCAGTTGCCCTATAGTCTAGTGTCTGGAATGTAATAGGTGCTCAATAAAATTCAAATGAGTGGGTGAGCGCATATCCAAGTAAGCTAATCAGTGGGAATTTGACAAGTTTGTCATAATGCCAGAGACCAAGTTTGTAGACCCCTCTGCTCACATGTTTCCCCACTCATCCGCTCAGCAAGCATTTGTTAAATTATCAACAGTGCCAGGCACT
The DNA here is from genome assembly GCA_004027735.1 of Carollia perspicillata. NCBI lineage: Eukaryota > Metazoa > Chordata > Mammalia > Chiroptera > Phyllostomidae > Carollia > Carollia perspicillata. Next base: position 20,044 of record PVKM010006407.1, on the reverse strand, counting down.
GAGGTAGGTGCCAAAGACCCAAGTAAGACCTAGTCTCTGCCCTTGAAAATTTCTCCTATGAGGGCCATAGAAGGTAGTTGGGATGAAGTGGGTTTATTTTTTTTAAGCACAAATAAAACTATAATATGATATGTACATCTTATAGTAAAGTACAAAGCGACACACAAGAAAAATAAGATGCCCCTGCTGAACTTGGGAGACTTCTGCAAGAGCAGGTGACTTTGAACCTGACCTTGAAGAAGGACTCTGGACTGTGGTGGAGAGAAGAACGTGTGCAGAGGCAAGGAGGGGAGAACTCACGGGTATACTTGGGGGACGGCATGAACTCATCCCCTGTCCTGTACTGTTGAGTCACATTTTGATCTCAGTTCCCAGTTGTCAGGAGGGCCATTTACCAACAGAACTCTTACTGGAAACGCCACGGAAGTGGTGGTAGCAGGACAGCAGAGGCGTGTCGGAGCAGCCTGGGAGGTCTCCTCGAATTCTAAGAGCAACATGACTGGTGGAGGAAGTCATCAAAAGAAAGTCCTGAAACACGGGATGGAAACAGCCATATTCTCGCCCTAGATGTAGAAAATGTCCTAATGAGAGGGTTAACTATAACCAAAGCTTGTAGTTTCCAAAACACCTTCTCAAAATTATCTCGTTTGATCCTCCAATAGCCTGCCAGATATTCTGAAGCTCAGTAAGACCATGTATTTGGTCAACAGTTACAGAGAGACTGCCAAGCCCTGCCAGACCTGGACAATGCAAGGGGCATCAGCCCAGCCTCTGACCCCAAAGCACTTACATGCAAAGAGGCAATGAGAGAACAGTGTAAAGTGCTGTGACTCCACTCTGCATGAAGGGAAGAGATTTAGCCCAGAGGACACAGGAGCTGAGTGCTGAAGGCGTGGCCAGCAGCAGGGGCTCCTGAGTCAGGCAGTCTTGGGTTCAAATCCGTGTTTTGCACTTGCTTGCGTGGATAATTAAATGAGATAACTAGAAATAAATTAAATGAGAAAATACATGTACTAGTTAGGTTATAGGCTGGTTACTAAAACAAAGACTCTTAAGTAGATAATGGCTTTAATGAGATTGAAATCGACTTCTCTTTCACATGGACACATAGCCAGATCGTGTGGCTCTGCTGCAGGAAGTCATCCAGGCCCAGGCTCTTTCCTTCTAGTTGCTCTATTTCTTCTAGGGGTTGACCTCATCCATCTGGTCCAAGATGGCTACTGATCACAGTGCATGCTGTGTTCGAGTCCAGATGCAGCTGTTCAGATGTAGCAACAGGAGGAAAAATAGTATCACCAGGACCTGGTCCTCTCTCCCCATGGCTCCCCTCTCCTCTGGACATTGGCCATATTCTCAGACAAGCTGACCCATCATGGCTGTAAGGGGGTTTGGGCAGCTCCGCACTTCGTGTGCTTTGTGTCCAGTGTCTCCCTCCTGAGAGCCGAATAAAAGCCTTGGTCCTGATTCTCAGTAACCGGCACCAATCCCAGTGGCCACGGGATGGAAGAAGTTGGTTTGCTAAGACTAATCAGGGCCCTCTCACAACTACATAGCTGAGAGTGGATGGGGAATGAGTCCTCACACCACGTTCTCTATAATGCTGCACCAGAGAAGGATGAAGAGATGCCAGGTGGTTAAAAAAAAATCCCTTACTCCTTCCTTCAATCCATTATATGTACTTGTTGAGTACTAAGATCCATAGCAATAGTCATTGAACTCCACCACATAGAAACCAATTTTGACCATGCCCCCAACAAGTACCTTTATTACTTCGTGAGTACTAAGACACACATGTACCTGTTTGCTACTACAGTACCGTAGTAAAGACTGCTATGGCACCCCAGTGTTCGTCCCTTCCTACTTCCCGAGTACAGCATTCTCTCATGGGCACAAGATGTGCAGAATAGACTCCATGGAGCCATATGACTAGATTCTAGCCAATGAATTGTCAGAAGTGTAGGTGCAGTTCCCAGGAGGTGTCCTTAATGGGAGAGGCATGCGGTTCTTCCCTTCTTTCTGCCTCCTGCTGCCTACTGTAGACTAGAAGCCTTGGCCATGAGCAATAGCCTCGATAAGGAAGTGGTAGCCACAGTTTAGAAAATGCACCTTACTAGCACTGGGCAGCTTGCCCCCAGACTCCATTTACAAGAGGAAGATATAAAGTTCTCTCTTGGTTAAATTGTTATTTTGCCTAAATTCTTCTTTCTTAATCTTAGCCAAATCTGATCTTACTTGATATAATTACATACTATACACTATAATACATGTTCCAAAATAGATAATAAAAAGGAAGAGATAAAACAACTGTAAATGGGATTTCTAATGTTTTCTGCACCCCAGTGGGCAGAGTCTCATGCACCCTTGCTGTGCAGCCCTGCCCCCTCCATTTCAGAGACTTCTAGTCTCCTTGGCCCTTCCCAGCGGGGCCCACAGGGCTAGCTACATCTGTGAGTCTGCTGCTTCTCCCAAGCCTCCCCCTGCAGCCCCCACTACTACACTCTGTTCCTTGAGGCAGGGGCCCTGAGGCAAGTCCTCCAAACTACCTAGGACAGCTAGGGTGGAGTCCCTCCCAGGCCTTACCTTTTGCTGCCTGCTGATGTATCATCCTGACTTTGCTTTTGCAATGGGAAAGAAGACCAGAAAATCTGATGGGATTGATAAGAAGAGCTGTGATCTGAACCCAAGAAGTAGGCAATCCGTAATTGTCAGAAAGAAGGATGTGCAATTCTAGCCCATGCTGCTGCTGCTGAGGTCCACCCACTCCCCAGCCAACTTCCAGAGCTCCAGACTTGGGCTAACCCACTAATGCCATCTGGTTCCATCGGGAAGGAGTCGGGGGAGGTGGGGAGGTGGGGAGGCGGAGAACTTTGTTGTTTGAGAGCTTCCTCCAGGCCCTGACTTTCTCTTCTCAGAAAGCAATGCTGGTGGGGTTATGCCCACCATACCACATCAGAGGGTGTCAGAATGAACCCAGCTGCATGATCCTGAGGGGGTCAGAGGGTCTACAGACCCCCTGAAGGTTGTGCCTGGAAAACCACCTGGTCTCTTTAGGAATGGGTAGAATCGGTGCTCCCTCCTCCCCTGCCTCCCTCCATCCCCTCGAGGCATCAGTATCCCGACTGTATCTCAGCTTCAAATTCCCTGACTCATGCCATCCTTGAGTTTTAAAGAAGAGCTTATTCAAGTGGTGTAGGCTGTGTGCGCCACTGCTTCCTACTCAACTCAGTGCTGTATTTAATCACAGCACTCGTGTGTGTGTGTGGGGGGGGCGCG
>PVKM010006407.1:0-16671 GCA_004027735.1 Carollia perspicillata | reverse complement strand
GTAGCAAGGCTATCATGTGGTTTGCTAGTAACCATGGCAACAAACCCTGTTCCTGAAGGGTAAGGACAGAAATCCCACAGAAAGAGACCACGGTGCAGCCGACTCTAACTCCTGTTCTTTATCGGTGCTGTGGCCATCGGTGTTGTTGTTGCTGCAGTTATGGAGGGGATGGGAGTAATTTGCTCTCTTCTGAGCTGGAGACATTGGCTTCTTTGGGTCTGCCTCCTGGTCCCTGCCTCCCATATTTTGGAACAGTCTCTAAAGACGAAAGACAAAAATAGCTCTCTTCAAATGAGAGGAGCTAATGCACAGCATGCTTTTAAAGATGAGCTTCTCATCACAAAATGTCCACCTCCAGTAACCGAAACCTTGTGAGGGATCCGCTCACTCTCCCTGACCACAGCAAAAGCACTGGAAGCTGGAGAGAACACAGTGCTGCCTGCCAGGAGAAGCCAGAGGGAGAGGAGCTCGGTGTTCTGGACGACTAAGCAGCAGTGAGCGGGGTGCGTGCCAGCCCAGCTGCTGCGGGCCCTGGCCACTCCCTGGCTCACTGGCGTAGCTGCTGGAGGAAGTGGCTCAGATAGTCTTTGTTGCAAACAAAGCGCATACTTACCGTTTAGGACAACGCACACTGTTAAGTGATGTAGCGCACAGCAGTCGGACTGCTGCAGGGCAAGGTGGGCGTGCGCAGCGCTCCCTCCAGCTGCAGTGTCAGCTGCCTCCACAGAGACTGGCTGGAGGAGCCGCCTCGTTAGGGGGATGCCATCACCTACGCAGCTGTTCACTGCCAGTGTGACCTTGAACACGTCACTCAGTCTCTTTGGGTGTCAGTTTCTCTATCTTTAAAAGAGGCAGAATATCATTTCTGTAATCTTTCCCACTGGGCTTTCATCATAATCACATATGGTAATCTAAGGGAAAGTAAGTAAAAACTATAGATCCCTTCATGGTTTCATTCTCCTTCTTCTGAGTTGTAGAAGTATCCATTCTCAAAGGATTCTGAAAGTTGGAATGAGTAATTAGGCCCAAAATCTGGTAGAGCAAAGCTTATAGACATGAACACAATAGGGTTTTTAGCTAACATTTAATGAATGCAAAGCAAATAGCATGGCGCATTTCATTCTAACACCACCCCCAAAGGTATGACAATTTCCATTTTACAGACCAGGCCCAAATTCACATAGCCGGTCTCGAAGTCAGGATTCGAGTTCTGCTCGTCTGATTCCCAAGCCTGAGGTCTTAATGCAGCTGGGGCTTGTGCTGGAGCGAGTTCATCGAAACGTTCTCCACGTTGTTAGAGTTAGGTGAGCAGGTGATTTCCCGTCAGTTCATAGGGCAGCATGGTGTGTGTGTGTGTGTTTAGAAAGGGGTGGCATGCACAGGAACCCAGTCTCCATTCTTCCCCGAGCATTAGCTGGTTTGCAACAAGAAATAAGGCATACTAAAGAAATTGAAGTCAGTGATTTATATAATGGGGCAACAAAACAAAAGCATTAAGTTCTTTGAAGGTGCAAATGAATGATCAAGTAAGCATATATAGCAATTATTCATTCATCCTAAAATATTTATTAAGCACCTGCCATATGTAAGAGATTTAGCAATGCATAACATAGACCTGCCTGCCCCGTTTTCTCACAGAGCTTATGCCCCAGTTAGGAAGACATACAGCTAAACAAAGGACACTAAGAAATCTTCTTCCTTTCAATTAAAATTGTGGCAATAGGATGAATGGTGGTAAGGGAAGTGACTTTTAACTGAGCATGTCCTATATGCCACTGTGTAAGGCATTTTAATGGCATTACTCCATTTAATTTCACAACAGGGGATAAGTGGAGTTATCCCCTTTCTGTAGTGAGAAAGCTGAAACCCAGAGAGTTTGTGATTTACCAAGTTCAAGGACCACTCAAAACGAATTTATAGAGCCACTACTATACGCCTTGCCCTGTTCCTGCTTTCCAAGAATTTACGGATAGGAGACACAGGTGCAGAAGCAGAGGTGTATCTATCAAACAGCGGTTTATGTGCGGTAGTAGTGAAATGTTTAAGGCATTATGGGAGCACTCAGGAGGGATCCTCAACCCCACAGGAAATGTCCAGAAAGACTTTAAGGGGAGGTTCGTGAGGGAGAGGCTGAGGGCTCAACTGAGTTCTCAAGATGAGTTGGGGTTCGCCAGGTCCAGGGTCGAATGGCAGGGAGGATGGCAGCCTCTCAGGCAGAGGGGCTGCCGTCAGCAAGGATGAAACAGGCTGCAGAGCAGGGGCTGTGGACTGGGCGTTGTAGGCGGGGGCCAGGCCCTGGCAGAACTTAATTTTGTATCAAGAAATACGTCCTCTAAGTCCCACAGTTTACCCTGCAGGTAAAGAGTTCAAACAGGGGAGTAATATGTCAGATGGGGGTTTCTGATCGATTGCTCTGGCTCTTATGTGGAGGAAGAATTTGAGGTGCACAAGAGTGGGAACAGAGAGACTTTTTTGGAGGCTTAACAGTCATCAAAGCTAGAGATATTAAGACCCCAATGGAGGTCAGAGGTCCAAGTGATGGAGAGGAGGCCACTGTTTGGAGAACTACTTTAAAGGTAGAATCTTAGAATCTAATGGTTGATTGTCTTTGCTATACAAGACAGATGTGAGGGGGGCATAGAGAGAGAGGGGAGTGGGGTAGGGTCGGGGAGAGACCCCGTCCCAGTCTAAGTGATAGAGAGACAGATAGTAGTAGAATCACCAACTGAGATGGAAAATGTAGGGGGAAAACAGATTTGGGAGACATGGTGGCTATGGTCTTTCTGGGAATTTTTGCATATCTTGTTCCCCTTTATTCTGAGAACAGACCCATGAAGTGGAGCCGTGACCCAAGCTGGGCATGTCAAATTCACTTTCAGGAACTTGAATCTACGCTGTAATGTGGTCCTTGCCTACCAGACTGCAGGTTGTTCAGTGATTTTTTCCCCTTGATTCTAGGAACCACCTTGCAATTCTTCCAATTAAGGAAGGATTAATTGTCCTTTAACCTGTGCATGGGCTAGACAGAATCAGTCAGTCCCTGTTGCTTGTAACCAAAGCGCCTTAATGGAAAGATGAATTCGGCTCTGGTCATGCTGGGTTTTAGGCTCATGAGACATCCACGTGATGACCAGCTCCTCCAGGAAATATGAATCAGAGGGAAAGGTCTGGGCTGGAGTTATCAGCATATGAATCGTGGTTGAAACAAAGAATGAATCAGACCACTGAGAAAGTGTGGGGGTGAGAGCACAAGTAAGCAGAGGGCGGCAACCAGGAGAGCAACAAGTAAGGGGAGGAAGAAACAGGACTTCAAATGTTCAGAGAGAGCCCAGGAGAACCAGGAGAGCACGATTTCATAGAAACCAAGGGAAGGAGGGTTTGAAGAATGAATAACTGAAGATTTCAGTTACAACCAACCGCCAACGTAAACTAGGGGCTGAGCTTTGGACTTGACAAGTAGATGGTGGAGGATCTGTGGGCTAGTGTCCCTCAAGGAAGATGTAAGTAAGAAGCAGCCAGGGTGTGTGTGGGAGGTGAGGAAGAGGAGGCAGGGGCTGTGGGGGAGGTTCAATGGAAGCTTAGCGACGAGAAACTAGATCATGCTGTAGAGGAGTCAGGACTGGCCTGACTCAGAGCTCATGCTCCTTTGACTCAAAACCTGCTCTCCTGTGGTCTGAGAGAGTGGGGGTTTGGTGAAGAGAACCCCAGGAGAGCCGTCTTTCCAGGTCAGTGGTTTTGCCCGCCGCCAGATGCATCACTGGGGGGCGTGGCTAAGTGTGGAAGGGGCTGGGGAGCATTAAGAACGTTCATTGGCTGGTGGCTTTCTTGTGCTTGCTTCCTGCTTGACTTCATTATAGACGATTGGAAAACCCAAACATCAAGTGAAGAACAAGAGGAAGAACTTGATTTACTCTTTTGTATTCAAACTAAAAATCCCCTCCCTGCCCACCTCTCACCTCTCAAAAAAAGTTCAGTAGTGAAAACAAAACAAAACCTCATACTGTGTCTGAGAGATTAGTATTGGGAGGACCGGAACTAGCTTTGTGCGTGTGCTGCTTCAGAGAAGGAAGCCTTGGTCCACCGTGCTGACCAGAACTTCAGAGATACACTTTTTCTTTAGATATGTACCGGCAAATGATGGACAAAATGGAGTTGAACCAATGATATGATCTGTTAAAAATCATCTTAAGAATCTTTGAAATTATAAAATGTATATATGCTTATTACAGAAATTTTGGAAAATACAGAAAGACCTAAAGTATCCTGCAGTCCCATCACCAGTAGTACCATCTTGGGATGTTTCCTTCTAGATTTTTCATCTCACAGGAGGTCCCAAGTTGGGTAGCTGTTTTTATGTCACATCCACCAATGTCAGTTGCAAAGGTGATCTCAGGGGTGACCGTACAGCAGGATGCTAACCGCAGTGCATGAGGGAAAGGGATGGTACACTTAGACGCAGGGGAAAAATCCACTTGATGGCCTAATTTTAACATCTGTGACAATGAAGTAGCAACAAGAGGAAGAATGAGTATGCTCCCAAGTTAGACCTGGAACCAGAAATCCTGACTATAGTACGACAACTCTGCATCAGACAGATGTCTGTCACCGGACAGGTGGCCTCACTTTAAGAAACCCACCATTCTTCTCTACTCCACTCCTAACTTACATGCCTGCCACATCACTCGTACTTTGTTCGTTGTGGCAGGCTGGGTTATCATTGGCTAGTCTTTACTCCTCCTGTTGTGTTACAGAACTGGCCCATACACCCTCACCCCACTGTCTTTGGACTTAGCCACGTGACTTGCTTTGGCTAACAGAAACATTACTGGAAGTGTGAGCAGGGGCTTTAACTACGTTTTCATGGCTTGGCTAACTCTCTTGCACTTCTGCCATCTGCCCCACAGTGAATTTGCCTGAATAGCCTCTGGTTCCACAATGAGGAGACAGTTGGAATAGATCTGAACACAACTGGCAGCTTGGAGACAAGCCTGGTTCCAGCCACCCAAGAGAAGCACAGCCAGCCTGCACACCCGTCAGTGATAAATAAGTGTTCATTGTTGCAAGGCACTGAGATTATGAGAGTGCTTGTTACATGGCACTTTAATAGCAGACACCCGACTACTATAATTGCTCAGATGTGAAACTTCAGTCATCTTCGATGTCTGCATTTGCTTTATCTGGAGGTATTCTTTGTCAAGTCCTCTACAGTTCCTTCGAATCACCTTCCATATCTGTTTCCTGACTCCCATCCCATTGCCATCATTTCCATCGCTCCATATTTGGGTTCCTGCAATGCTTCCTTAATGAACTCTTATCCTTCCCCGTCCAATGTGTGTTGCAGAGAAGTGCTAGGTTCAGCTGCCTAACAAAGCCTTTGCACAACAGGAAACCCCCACTCAAAAGCCTGCGGGGGCTTCTGTTTTTTCAAAACCAAAGCAGGCAGGCAACTCAGGACTAAATTTTATGTATGGTTTTCATAACCAGCTTTAGCCTAGAGTTCTGGTACAATTCTCTCCCCTGCTTTCCATAGCTCTTGCCTTTTATTCTTATAGGATGGTCCTAGTGATTACGGGTCATTTTACTTTAATTCTTCTCAAATCACTTTTTAGAAGTAACAAATACAAACCTCTCCTCACATCAAGGTCAAATTTCTTTTCCTGATCTTTTTTTTTAAGATTTTATTTCATTTGTTTATCTTTAGAGGGGAAGGGAAGGGAAGGAGAGAGGGAGAGAAATATCAATGTATGGTCGCCTCTTGTGCGTCCCCTGCTGGGAACTGGCCTGCAACCCAGGCATGTGCCCTGACTGGGAATCGAACTGCGATCCTTTGATTCGAAGGCCTGAGCTCAATCCACTGAGCTATAACAGCCAGGGCCTCTTTGCCTGATCTTTTAAGCCCTTCTATAATTTGTCCTCATGTAATCCATTAATTAACACACACTAATAACAATAACAATATTTCTTCAACACTTATTGAATTGCTTGTTATGTGCCAGACATCACTTCAAGGGTTTTATACATTTTATAGATTAGGATTAGGCTCAACCATGAACCCCAAATAACAGTGGCTTAAATAAGATATTTATTTTTCTCTTATGTAAAAGTACAAAAGTAGGTAGTGAAGGACAGATATGGTGGCTTTGCTCATGAAGGCTTCAGGGACACAGGTAACTTCCAGCTCACAGTTGTACTATCCTTAGGGTGTTACCCTCATCCTTATGTCCAAAATGACAGCTAGATACCAGACATCATATCCACATTCCAGGCAGAACACTGGAAGAAGAAACAAAGAAGGAAAAAAGAAGCAAAGAGTATATGCCAGCTGACCTTTTCAGGTAGTGACCTCATAGCATCTACTTATATCACATTGGCCAGACATACTTATATGGCCCATATATAGCTGCAAGGGAGCCTGGGAATTGTAGTGTTTATTTTGAGAGGCTGTGTGATTAGCTAAAAATCAGTAGTCATTACTATGGAAAAAGAGAAAAAGGGTATTGTGGGGGGTAACTAGTAGCCTTTGTTGCGGATACATTCATTCACTTAATCCTCGAGACAATCTTGTGAGAAAGATCCTATTCTTATGCTTATTGTACAGATGGGGAGATGGAGGCATAAAAAGAATTACTGCCATGGCCAAGGTCACACAAGGTGAATTCAGACAACCTGCCTGCACAGCTTTTCAACCCCATGCCACTTAACTTCCATGGGAGTGAGTCAGGTGCTCCTGAAGGCTGCAATTGCCTTGTGTGTCCCCCAGCTAAGTTCTGTCCTGTCCCTTCCACCTCCCTTCAGGCTCTGCTGGGAACTGCTGTGATGCCATTGTCTTGGATTACTTGCCCAAGAGGCAGAGACACAGGCTATGCAGCATCAGAGTATAAACTCTGTCTAAGGAGCACAATGTAGTGATTAAGAGCTTGGGCTCCGGAGTCCAACAGAATGAGGTTTGAATTCTGTGTGACCTTGTGCCAGTCACTTAACCTCTCCGAGCTCCGTTCCCTTGTCTATAAAATGAGAGCTTTGAGAGAACCTGCCTCATAGGACCAAAACCTGAGGCCAGAGCATGACACACAGCAAGTGCTCTATACAAGGAAGCTCTCGTAATTGTGCCAACATATGGATGCTTCCATCTTCCAAACAAAAGTGTCTTAGATACACAGGAGAGAGGGACCAAACCGGAAGCCCTTTCCATTTATGCCTCCCTCTTTTCTCCTGGGGATCTGCAAGGGCTGCTTGAAAAGAGCATTTCCGCTACAGCTCTGACCCTTGAGACATGGCCCTAAGAGCCATTAGAAGCTATAAACTTTGACTCCCTTGGTTTGGAGTACAAACTGGCCACCCATGGACTCTTACTGGGGGCAAGGCTATGACTTAACAGATACGAAATACTGTTCTTGGACAGAACACAAAGCAACAATGGTATCTACCAAAGGAATGATTTTTATTGTGACACAAAACATTTGCTATCAGAGCACACATAAATCCAGAGAACAGTTGCATTTTCAAAACAAACAGATGAAATACCTTTGGTGACCTGAAGGGACGCAGGGTAAAACAGGCCACACTATGTTAAAATTCAGTAATACTTTTACTGAATTTAAACAGACATGAAAATCAGAACAGAGTGAGAAAACACTTGTTCACAAACATGCCTTCCCAGGAGCAGGGCCTATCATGATATGTATTGTTTTTTGCGGAAAGACTGGTTCTATTTGCTGGGCTGGGAAAGGTGCGGTAATGCCCATACCTGACCATGGGAGAGGGAGGGCCTCCTGGCACCCACCTTTCTGCCTAAGTCTGCGAAACTACTGTGCTCCCAGGACCTGCCCTTCCCTGCCTGCAGGCACCTTCTGAGACATCGACAAGCAGTGTTTCACCCCCACATATTCTCTGGGGCACGCACACATGGGTGACCAAGCTTTGTTCATTTTCTATTACATCTGTTCCTTCCGGTCCCTTCTGGCTGCTTCCACCCTTTCTGCCTCATTCTGGGGCTAGCGCTGTAGTGTCCTGACAGTTCGTAGTCTGCCTGTCTCCTCTCCTCTCCTCTGCACGTCACCTCCCAGTCACACAGCTGAGCGCCTTAAAGACTGACCTTTTATCCATCCTGCCTGAGTGTTGATTATTCTTACCGTTTTCAAAACCGTTTTCAGAGGTAAAGGATTTTAACTCTCAAGACAGCCCATTTCTTTTGAAAAAGAAAGACAGAAAGACAGCCCATTCCTTCTATAAGAGTTCTAATTTTTTCCTGCTGAATCCAAATCTATATTCCCAGTAACTTCCACTTCGTTGAGATATAATTAGTCAATCATCTCCCTGTTACAGTTTTTCTTCTCACATAGAATTCTTCTTTTTCTCTTTGTGGTACACCATTAATTGTCTTCTCAATATCAGTTTTCTCCTTCTTCAAAGTAGTTGTAGCTGGGTATGGTGTTACCAGTGAAAGACTACATTTCCCACACTCCCTTTCACCTGAGTGTAGCCATGTGACTAAGTGCAGGCCAATGTGATTGATATAAATAGAAACATTGTAAGGAACTTCCTGAGAATGTCCTTAAAATGACTAAGTGGTACATCTTGGTTGCTTTGTCCTTTCCGTCTGGCTGAGCACAGTGAGGACAGGAGCAGTCACCTTGAACATGCAATTGGAAGCCTTGTATTGAGGTCAGAACAACGGCTTGGACAAAGTGCCTACCTTAACTGTTGAGAGAGAAATGAATAGCCTAGTGATAAAGCCCCTGTGATTTGGACTCTCTTTGTTACAGCAGCTTAGCCTGTACCTAATCCTCTTATCTCCACTTGTGACAATCTCACTCATTCTGTAAAGCTTCACAATCTCACTCATTCTGTAAAGTTTCGCCTAGCCAGGAGTGTGTCTTGTCACTCTTTGAATCTGTCAAGTCCTTTGCCTTACCTCTTGTGTTTGGCCTCTATTCTCCTTTGTACTACATTGATCTGTGTGTGAGTCTTATTTGCTCATTGCAGCTCAAAGAGGAGAGGGGCCAAACTGTAATCATTGCTCTATATTACACTAAGCCTCCTATTGCCTTGCACATGACTAGTTCTCAATAAGTGAGTTGAATGAGTGAATATTCTCCATTGTCTGTATATTCAATGAATTATAACAAAATGAGCAGCTAGTACTATGTGGTTAAATAACGTGGTCTTTCTCCTGTTCAACATGAACAGTCAATATACAAATCACACCTGTGGATCACCGTGCAGCAATAGACTAGATGAGAGAATCAAGAATCAAAAAGGTCTGTGTAGTCGAGGAAAATGGATGCAGATGAAATTCCAAATATCAGAGTGGGCTAAGGGAAAGAATGAAGAGAAGTAGCTCAATGAAAGATTGTATTTTTAAAAGGCTGAAGGGTTTTATTTGACTGGAAGCCCAGGATAAGTTAAGAGTATGATGTGATGACCAAAAAAAATTCTGTACAATTCCGGGCTAACACGTTTATTCCACAACTACGTATTGAGTGCCTCCTAAGTGCTAGATGCTGTGTGGTCCTCACTTTCAGGGAGCTTATGAAAACACAGCATGGATTCCACCTATAGCACAAGGTAAGAGCTTTGGTGCTGCAAAAACAGAGTTTAGCTTGAGTGTGGGCTCCATGAAGACCATGGAATGATCTGGTAGGAGTGTGTAGTACCAACATGCAGTGGGTTCTGAGAGCTGGGCTAAGGAGACAAGGCATTATGTGAAAGTAGGGGGCAATGGAAAGATTTTGCAGGAAAAAGATCAGTGTTTTAGGAAGGTTTCTTTGGAAGTAGTCTTTGGGGCAGACTGGAGAGGGGCGATACAGAGGAGGTACATATTCTAATACCTTAGAATTAGACGTAGCTTTTTAGAGATTGTCTTGTTCAGTATCATTTTGTAAGTGGAAGAACTGGGGCTGAACATAGAAATCACATACCTAAAGCCACAGAGAGGCCCAACTGAACCCGGACTCAGGACTGGTGGCTTCTTTGCCTAGAGGGTGGGGAAAGACAAACCAAAAGCAAATAGACTTTGTATAGCTATTGGAGATTAGGGAAGCATTTCTGGAGAGACACAGACAAGGAAACCAGCTAAGGGACTATTTCCATGGTCAAGGTGAAAAATACTGAGTAGTGGAAGTAGGAAGAGGGTGAGCTGTGAGAGGAATTGCTTGGAGGCTGGGGCTCGGACGGGAAGGAGGGGAAGCAAAGTGACTGAAGTTTTAGGGCTGGGAGACAGGAAGGAGAGCAGTGGGATTAATGGGCCCTGGAAACCCAAGAATGAGGAACAAACTGCAGGAGTCCCAGTCGGGGTGGGTCCCATTTTAATCAAAGGGGCACTGAAGACTGGAAAGTGTCAGTGGGATGTGTCCAGAAGAGGGTAAGTGGAAAGCGCCTCCCAGGAGGGAGTGATGGAACCGCTTAGTCTGGAGAAACCTAACTGGACTGCAAAGAGTGGAGCTGAGCAGATTTAGGGAGAGAGGTGTTCACTGGCTCTACATATGTGGAGGGCTCTTACAGAGGGTGCGTGAAATCGCCTCCGAGTGAGCACGACGCCAATGGAGGGTCCCCTTGCGTGGCGCCGATGCAGGCTGTGGAAAGGGTGTGGGGCAGATAATTTGGGGCAAATCGTCGCTCAGTGAAGCAATGTATCAACAGAAGAAACAAGGGCCCGGGAATCTCGGACCTGGGTTCTAGGCTCAGGTGCATGCTGTGTGACCATGGCCAAGGTGCTGAACTTTTTTTGTGCCTCCGTTTCCCCAGGTCCAAAATAAAGAGGCTTAAATGACTTCAAAGATCCAGTCTAGATATAAGGTTCTTGGTATTAAAACGGTGGCTTATGCTTCTAAAATAGACAGGTGGAAGTTTCAGGGTTGTCTCATCTGAATTTCGGTGCCGGACCTGCACTAATGTTGGTGGTGCAGCACGAGCAGCCAGCCCGCTTCTGGTGCACTCGGTGATGGCACGTCATGATGGAGCGGAGCTGACGTGTTCACGAAGGCACTTCTCTCTCTGAGGAGGAGTGGCAAACAGTCCCACTTAGCTGCTATCACTAATGTTTAAAGAAAACCATATGAGCAAAAGAGAATGGAGTCAGAATGTGGGAGCTATGAGTCAACCACCGAATTTCAGCTGCATTAATCTTACATTATAAATGACACAGCTTCAGGGTTTCTTAGATTTTTATAAAACTTGTGATTTTTCTTTAAAAAAAACCTCATCCAGATTCATTCTAATACACATTAAAAATACTGAACATTTACTCCCATCCTAAAGCATCTTTATTTATTTTTTAAGGACTTTTTTTAAAAAGATTTTTTTCACTTTTTGAGAGAGGAGAAGGGAGGGAAAGAAACATCAATGTGTGAGGACGCATTGATTGGTTGCCTCTTGTACACCCCCAACTGGGGACCTGGCCCACGACCCAGGCATGTGCCCGACTGGGAATCGAACCCATGACCTTTAGTTGAGCAGGCTAGCACTTGATCCACTGAGCCACACCAGCCAGGGCCTACAGCATCAATGATTGGATTCTTAGCAATTTTTAATATAGAATCCATTTTCTAGGAGTTGTATAAATTGAACACTACTTTTTGTGAAAACTAGCTTCTTCCTACAAAAATAGCCCTCGTTACTCTTGTGGGATTTTTTTCCTTTTCAAATTGTTTTGTGATGGATAATGTTGCTTTAAAACACTCAGCATTTCCATTAGAAATGAAATAATCAGAAGGCTTCTTGGTAAGCAGTATTTATTATAGTTTCTTTAATCTTAAGTGCCTAATATTTAAGTAGCAGAAACGAGAGAGTGTTCTCCTCTACAGTGGTAGAGTCAAAGGGGCATTACCAATGCTCAGGTAGAGAACTAAGACATAAGACCTAGAGCTTATGTAAGAAAGATCTGCACTTGCCATCCTTACTTCAAAGCAAAAGCCCCAGAGGCAGAAAAGAATTTCAAAGCCTGGCGTTGGATTATGAGAAATAATTCTATCAAATCAAAGTTCAGGGCAATCTTGGACTGTGGCAGGAGGAACATTTAGCACAACGTTAAAAATAGATGTCTTTCTCTTTTAACTATTGACAGTTCTTTAACATCTTACATTAGCAACGTGGAGAGATCGGACCCAGTTCTAAGTTCATTCTCGCTCACTTAACCCTTCCTAAGCCCCAGTTTTTCATCACCAGACTGGGGTAATATTGTTTATTTACTTCTAGGGGGTGAGGCTGGCACGGGACTACACATGTGAAATGCTTTGCAGATCACACAGAAACACATCAAAGAGGGCCTTCCCATTGTTGGCGGAGTCTGTCTGTCACGGCCAACACCAACGACCTGGAGAGGACTAGGAGCTACTGTCTCATTGCACGCCCTGTGGGCCTCAGACCTGCAGGCGGAGTCCAGCCTGCGATCGCAGCACTCAGGGAAAAACTCTGCTCTGCAGACTGCGACTGCGATACGGTGCCGTTCCTCGGCACGAGCCTCCCACGTAAACTAATTAAGCTCCACACAGGTAGGAAGAATATGCGATTTTGGATCTGCCATGTGGACCTAAAGGGCAGAACTGTCTCCAGCTTTTTTGTTTTCAACAAAAAGCAGCCTTTTCTTCGTTTAAAAAAAGAAGAGCAGCAGGAGGGGAGTGTATGTGGATTTCTTCAAATGCTCGGGAAAATTGTTTTAAACAGCTGGAGGAATAAAAGAGGGAGCACGAAGGAAAGATGTGCTACAGCTAAAGGTGTGAGCAAAACACCCAGGAATTGATTGAAGACGCTTTGGCGACAAGTGAGGCATGGAATGGCGAGAAAGCAGAATGTGTGCCTATCGATGACGTGCATGTGGAAAGCAGGTTTATCCTTTTCATGAGCACAGCTGCTGGGAGAATCTTCTCCCTTCAGGTTCTGACCATTTCTCACAGCCCAGGATCTTTGCGGTTTTTGCCATGTCCTAATGAGGCCGTGGGCTGGCTCTGAGTGGGGGTTGGTCGGGAACTGCTGACCTCAAGGCTGTCTCACACACCACACACCGGGGCCCAGAGTCCCTTGGAGGAGTGGCCGGCACGGGTGGTTGTGGCCTGTTGCTCCCTCCAGCCAGCCAGATGCCCTCCACAGGAGAACCAGGGAGGGCACAAGCCTTTGATAACACCTTCGGCCAGATGTCATTGAATGAGGTAACGATTCCTTTCTCCCTGACCTGCCCACTTTCCCTTCTGAAATGTTTTATTTTGCAGGAGTATGCTGGAGAGACTACTTGTTTTTCCCTTTGTCCTCTTCCCTTCTTAATGGAATCTATTTTTACTGGTTGACCAAAATACACCTCCCAGCCTCCTTTGTGGCTGGTGCCCAGGTGCATGCATAACTAAACACTGGGTGCAGCTTCTGGGGAGAGGCCATGCCCTGCCTTTCTCCTGCCTGCATGTGGCTGCAGTGAGCCATCTGGACCACACAGGTGAAGGCCATCCCCTAGGGATGACAAAGCAGTAAGACAAGCGGAGCCTGGGTCCCTGACACCGTGTGGACACCGCACTGGTCCTAGGAGGCAGAACTTCAGACTGTTAGGTAAGAGAGAGATAAACCTCCATAGTGTTTCAGCTGTGGGTCTCTGCTACATGCGGTTGAACCAAGAGTCAACAAATGCACCTTCTCGACCCTATTTTACCTTCTTGCTCTGATTTATATGCAAAGAATAAATTTAACTTTGTCTATATTTGGGGTAAAGACATTTGTAAAGGTCCCATCAGTTGTTCAGTAAATCTGGTTTTTCTCCAAAAATATTCCAGAAAATTCATGATTGGAAAACTGGGTTGAGTAAGGGATAAAAATGGGATCGCTCCACAGGGGATTCTTTGGGAAGCTCATGTCTTCAGGTATGTCTCCAGAAAGCACTTGGAGTCTGTCTGGCTAATGAGGAGCTGGTGAGCTTGTGCAGGGGACAGAGAACGTGGATGCGCCCTGTGTGACCGCAGCCGGGGCCTTGAACAGGGGAACGAAACCCAGTTTGGCTCTTGCAAAAATGACGCCCTGCTATCTGGAGAGGAGCTGAGCAGGAGTCACCGAAGGTAAAGCTGAAAACAACAGCGGAGTCTGCACTAAGAGACCAGTATGCCAAAGCCAAAGCCAAGTGTGTTACATATGGTTTTACAGTGTTTGGGGAAAGGCAGAGGCTTTGGAAGAGTACTGTGGAAGAACCTGTGTTGGCCTATTGCACTCCCCACCCCCCCTTACATATACATGTGTTCCTGGACTGAGGTATAGTATCACTTTGGACAATATTCTTTACATTAAAATTTACTTCCATAATAAAGAGGTTCGCAACTATAGCTTTCAAAGAATCTTAGCACCAGAAAGAGGACTAGACATCCCCGTGGATGTCAACTCAGACTGAGTAGTGACTCCGTTTACATTTCTCCATCGCAGAATCTGAGGCTGTTCTGTGTGATCTTGTCAGATGTAGGAATGAACCCCGTCGCCAGCGCCCTCCCTGATCAACCCAAATTGGAATGGTCTACCCATTCCTCAGAGATTCCTTTCTGAAGTCTCACAAATTGACTTTTTAAATTAGGCATTCTATTTTTCCAGGAAACAGGTTCAAAATTACTGGCTTGTACTGTCCACAACTGGTTGATATTTCCCTGGTTCCTGCCCTTTGGCCACACCTGTCTCATAAGCTGTTAAGAATTTAGGGCTATTCAGCTATATCTACCCTGAACATAAGTTTTAGGGCCTTGAGCATAAATAGAGTTTGTGCAGCTACCTTTATAGAGTGTTCTCTAAAACCATGTTTGTTTCAGACATTCTAATTTTGGGAGCACTATTTTTGATGGAGAATACATGGAATTCTTTTTTTTTTTTTTTAATTTGGAAAGAGATAGGTAGCACATGGAATGGAACCTTTTAAAAAGTACAATACTTTCCTAATGTTTAAACAGTAGAGGCTCTCCACCCTGGCTGCACTTCAGAGCAACTTTGCTTAAAACAAAATAGAAAAAAACCAAACCATGCCTGGGCCCTGCCCCAGAGATCCTGATTTAATTGGTCTGGCTGGGTGGGGACTGAGCCATCTGTATTTTTCTGTGTACAACTGAGACTCGCTGTAGACGTAGCCATTAGAAAAGCACACCATTTTTAAGGCCCATCCCACAGGAAACTTTGCCTGTTGTCCTATAAATTAAATTGCAGCTTTGGTAGATGAAAAGGAATTTTTAGGCTGTGAGCCCTGTTGGGTATTACGATGCCTCACAGCCTTAGCCAACAGCACGCACAACCTCATAACACACGTGGAACTAGACCTTGGGCGGTTTAGTGCGCTCAGAGTAGAGCTTTTCAGTGTTGGGTGCGAACAGGTGAGAACCTGACGCACCAGGGCAGCCTTTGAGGTCAGGTCCGTGCTTGACCGCCAGAACCGAAAGGAAATGCCTGGCTCTGGACCAAAGACACAGATGCTGACAAAGCCATGTTTTCTGGACCATCTCCTTCATTTCTGGGGTCTTCCTTTACCAGTCCCTCCCCAAGAGTGTTCTGCTATTTCTTGTCAGCTGTTACCTTGAATCACTCTCCTCCCTTAACCCTTGTTCTCCAAACACCTCTGTTACTGACCAGCCTCAGTGGACCAGCTTTGGCCTTCCTGCCGGTTGCCACAGTCAATGCCATTCCGGGTGCCCTGCTGGCACCTCACCTACACTAGAGCTCCATCATGTCACAGGGCCTTGAGGTACCTCCTTTCTCATGCCAATCATGTGATCATATGACAGAACTCCTTTTTTAGGGCTTCAGCTCCTTCCCCCAGAGTCTCTTTTAAAGTCTCCGGTTATGAAATCGTGCCTATGGTTTTCTGAACGTTTTATATTACATGTCGTAATAGAGGAGGAGAGGGAAGACTTCTCGAGTAGGGCTCTGTCCAGCCCCAGGCCCCTGTGGCCCCAGGCTCTCCTGCTAGAACCTGGGCATGGCTTTTGCTCCTTTTTGAGTTTGTTTCTTAGCTGGGGACCTGCGACCCAGGCATGCGCCCCAGCTGGGAATCAAAAGGGCAACCCCGTGGTTTGCAGGCCAGTGCTCAGCCCACTGAGCCACATGAGCCAGGGCTTTTGTTTGAGTCTTCACACCGCCTTTTCACTGTTAGTCTCCATACCTTGTCTGCACAAAACTGTGAATGCTACAATGCTACATTTTTCATTCTTGGTGAGAAGTCTATCTACATAGTTAATCCTTGTTTTTCATTCACCTTCTCAGAGGTGAGATTGTCCACATGTTGAAAACTTGCCCAGTACACTCTTTTAGCAGAGCGAACATTCTAGCAAAGGCTGAGAACTGAAATACATTTTTACCGTTACTGCGTCTTGCCTCTTTTTGGAACTGAGGTTAGGAAACTACAGCCTACAGATGCTGAGAATGGCCTGCAATCTTTTAAGTTTTATACCGCCCCCGGATGAAATCACTTCTGCTTCTCTCTTTTCAACCAGGTTTCTGGATTCCTGTATAGTTTGTAACTTTTGTACATGTACTACTCATACACCATCCCTTATATCCGAGCATCCATACTCTAGTCCTGGGCCCCATGTTTCAGGAGTATCTGGGAAATACTGACTTCTTTCAGGTCTTAACACCTCAAAGTCCCTTGGCTTGATACTGACCTAACTTGAATTCAGATACAGCAGATCCTCAAATACCATAGTTTTATGGTCCTGTTGATGAGATACC
>PVKM010006406.1:0-44375 GCA_004027735.1 Carollia perspicillata | reverse complement strand
CTCTACACATCTGGAGTGTGTGCCCCTGCAGCCTGTGTTTCCCAGGTTTCTTCATCAGCTGTCTTCCAGCAGCATTTGGCTGATGAGAGGCGTGGCTGTGAGATAGTAGGGGAGCTAAGAAGGGAGAAGCCTGGGAACTTCCCACTTCCCTCAGTGGTTTGGACATCATCCTCAATAAGAACTGTGTCTTTCCTGTACATCCAGAACCCACCTGAGATGCCAGGATTCTCATTGCTTCCTGGGACCTTGATCTTGGACTCAGGGAACACTGTGATCTTTCAGCCTCAGAAAGGTAGTGACCCCTAGCTCTTGCTAATCTCATGCTGGACCACCATGCCAGGTTCTGCTTCTCAGCTTCTGTCATCTACATAGAGAATGAAATACCCTCTATTTCAGCAGTCCCCGACCTTTTGGGCACCAAGGGTCAGTTTTGTGGAAGACAATTTTTCCATGGACCACAGGGTGGGGGATGGTTTCCAGATGATTCAAGCTGACTTCCTGCTGTGTGGCCTGGTTTCTAACAGGCCCAGACCAATACCAGTATGTGGTCCGGAAGTTGGGGACCCTGCTTTATTTTACATACCCAGATTGGTTTGTTTCCCTGATTGAGCCCTGATAGATGTAATTATGACATTTTTGTATCATTCAGGAATTTTTTCATGGATATACATTATTTTGGATATAAGCTTTTGGTAATATCTGGGGCAAAGGGTCTCTCAATTCTATAATACAAGTGTTCAGTGTGTGTGTACTATGCAGAAGCTGGTATATAGGTGAACATTTATTAATTGTTACACAGCCAGGGTCCAAAAGAGTTGAAAGGATCTACAAAATGGATTATTTTCAGGTTAGTGGAATGTAATGGGCTCCGTTGATTGTCTACCTGCATGTAATAAGGAGCTGTTAGGGGATGAAGCATTAAGTAATGTCCCCGTTGGGTCAGGGTCAGTGTCAGGGCTTCTTCTGTGGTGGTGTCACCTGACTGCCTCCTGGCGTGTTTCCTCAGAGAGCAGGAAAGAGTCCCTTCAAGCAAATGATTATTTCTTATGATTCACCGAGCAGGAAAAGTTAGGGTTATATTCAGAAGTGTGGGTGGTCCACATGTTTCCTCCCACCTTCAATATAGGTAGACGGCAATTGAACTAAATGAGCTGGTAAGAACTTTTCTGCAGTATCGCACATCGACCTTCTAGGTCTGGGGTGTCCAAGCCCCAGATAACATATTCACTAGTAAGAACAAGGGAGATGTGGAAGAAGGGAGAAATGAGAGCAGCATTTTGTAATTTTTCACAGCATGTAGATGAGCAAATCAGCTGCTGGTACCATAATCACAAATGAGCTGTGCTGATTGGTGTGCATGTTTTTGTTTACCAAAGGACATGCAGGCAAATACTTACATTACAAATCATGATATTTTGAGCGATGCCAAGAAAGAATACATTTTCAATGATGAAAATCATCTATGGTACATTTACACAATGGAACACTATGCAGCAGAAAGAAAGGAGCTCCCACCCTGTGCATCAGCTTGGATGGAGCTGGAGAGCATTATGCTGAGTGAAGTAAGCCAGGCGGTGAAAGACGAATACCATGTGATCTCACCTATAAACAGTACCTAATCAACAAAATGAACAAGCAAGCAAAATATAACCAGAGACACTGAAATTGAGAACAAACTGACAATAACCAGAGGGGAGAGGGACAACGGGGGAAATAAGGGAAGAGCCATCAAGGAACATGTATCAAGGACACATGGACAAAGCCAAAGGGAGTAAGTATGAGGGTAGGAGGCAGGATGCATGGGACAGGGTGGGGGTGTGGAGGGGGAATAGAGACAACTGTACTTGAACAACAATAAAAAATTATTTTAAAAAGTCTAATTTCTAATGGAGCTGAAAGTCAGAGCATGGAATAACAAGCACCTTTAACTACTCTTCCCTGATAGACCAGAATCTTGCTTTCCAGTGAAATCTCCCCTGTGTGTTACCTGAGAGCAGAAGTTGTCCAGTCCCAACAGCAGGATTGGTGGAGGATGTAGTATGATGATACTAAGGCTGTGCCAGCAAAGAGCATGAAAAGAAAAAAACAGAAGAGGATGAGAAGAGGAGGGGAGGAGGGAGAGGGTAAAAAAGAGTCAAAGAGAGTAATAGATAAGGCCTGGCCGTGCAAGATGATGTTGCCTGAGCTACTTCCTGCTTCTGTCCATTTCTACTTCCTGTTTTTCTCCATTTCCTCTTTATCTTCCCTTCCTGCTTCTCTTCATGTTCTGTTCTCTGGTTGCCTCAGGGATGGGAGGGATGGGAACCTCAGTTGTTATCACTTTGGCCCTTTGGGGGTGGGTTGCAGGGCTTTCAATTTGCTATCATCTCTGTTCAGACAGGAAGTAAACTGTGTTTTCTTACCTTAATTATCTTCATTCTTTTGTACTTAGAGTATACTTCTATTCTTAAAGTACTGAGTATAAAAACTTACCTCACTTCCATTTTTCTTCTCGAGACTCAACTGATCTTGTAAGCTAATTGGCCACCAGTTTTCCATTAACCCAGTTGGATAGGACTCAACCATTTCCAGCTCCCTTGTAAGTTGGCCAAAGTAAAAATATACTTCACCCTTTTCTTTAGCAATTGAAGAAGATTAAATATATAGTTTACTTAGTTTGTTAAAAAGTAGTGCCTATGGATATCAAATAATTTGGTTCAAATCAAGAGCAACATTGAATATCAAGCAACTTTGGAAATTATATTTAAAGTTTTCTCACCTTCTTGGTGGAAATAAAATGCCAAAACATCACGATAGATTGAGATTTAAAATAATAGTTAAGGAAGAAGTCACTTCTCTTCATTCCCTCCCCTACTTTCTTCTTTAAAGTAGTTCCTGAATTTACTGAATTTGGAGTAGAAAATAATAGTTTTAAATGTTCTCTTTGTGAAGGAATTTGCCAATTACCCAGCAGATGTTCTTTCTTTTTATCCCTTATGCGTCATAGTTTCCTTAACATTCTCTGCCTCCCCTTTTTTTCTTTCGCTGGCTATAGTTCTCCCTCTTGTTCTCTTTTTCAAAGCAGTGAAGAAATGTTCAAAGAATGTGTAAAACTTATTTCCTTCCCCCAGAAACAAGGCTGTGCCTCAGAGCCAAAGTCCAGAGGCTTCTGTTGGTGAGGAGTCCTCTTACTTCAATTAGAACTCTTCTAGGACAGTCTTTCCTGACTTAGTGACTGTATATCCTAAAGTTAATGTTATTAAGTGAGTTGTAACATTAAATTTTTGTTTTAATTTTATGACTCCACCTAAAACTTCAGTCCCCCACTAAAATAATCAAATATTGAATGATGAGTACCCACATCTTTTTTCTGGGTGATTTAAAATTGAAAATTCCCTGGTACTTAGAAGAATCAGAGAACTATCAAAATAACTCAAAACTGTTACTTAGTAATCAGCGTTTTTATCTTTGAAAGAAAATATACCCATGAACTTATTTTTGAGACAGATCAACTTTATTATTATATTAAAGTTGTTTGGTCATTTTGCATTCATCTTAGTCAAAATTTTGAGCCTCTGAGTTAATACCTGTTTCTGAAATAAAGTCAAATGTCCTTGTTGTGGTTATTTCTTTCTCACAACTGAAAATTAACTCTAATCTATGAATGTATTATTAATTTTTTTTCTTAAAGTAGAGGTAACTCTATTTCTCCTACATAGTACATTCACATAAGCTTTAAAACAAACAAACACCCTACCAATGTAGCTTCAGTTCTCAGTAGGCAGATCACCTAGCGCATAGGTAACTGGTTACACATTATGACTGAAATGGGGCCTCAAGCTGTTTGTTCCAAGCTCTTCTTCCTCCCACTGGGGCTGAAGTCCTAACAGACACCCTTCCCCACTCTCCTTGTGTTTCTTCTCCCCCTGCCCTTCCCATATGCATTTTAACATTTATGCAGAAGAATGACACTGTGACGTTACCATGAGAAAACATACAGTTGATGTGATACATTTTCTGATTGGCTAATTTTGTGGGACTTATTGAGCCAATGATTTGTCGCACAATCTGACCCTGGTAAGCCACAAGTAGCCAACAGAACTGACAAGTTTGATGCAGGCAGGTCCTGAAGATACAGGGCTTCTGTAGTCATCCCTGGTTCCACACAGAATTTGCCTCTTCTGAGCCATGTTTTTCATGAAAAGCACGTGGTGCCATCCCTGCCACCCACCTCATCTACTGCTACTCCCACTACTCCTTCTATTACTACAGCTACACAGTCAAACGCATCCCCCACCCCCACATACACACACCCCTCTCCCGGAAAGAGTGAAAGCATCACAGATCTGGAGAAAGGACTTGCCTGAGTTCTTGAATATTCTGGACAACATGGAAGATCACTTTAATCATCAGAAACATGGACTTTGCCATTAAGAGTTGGTGGAAGTGTGCCACTAGTCTTCAGTGCTTCTTGCATTTGGTCTTCAGAGTGGAGGGTCAGTGTTCTCTTTGAGTTCAGGTAGATTTTCAATTTTTTTAACATATGTCACTTCCAAAGTATTTATAAATACACTAGTGAATTAAGATTATTTTGAGCATAAATTATTATAGGTTATCCATATAACCTCCCCCTCACATCTGATTACATGACCAACAACTGGCTGTGGAATTTTCATCAAAGAAATAATTTCAGGTGTCACTGTAATTTTCTCGCTCCAGAAAGAGAATGACTTTGATGACTCAAGGTGAGAACTTGAGCTATTTGGCAACTCCCAAGCATCCACTGAGAATGTGTGTACTTAAAGAATGTGTGTTTTAAATAAAGCTATTTGGTTGTTCCCAATAGATGTTAGAGAGAGAAAGGAAGAGAAACTTGTTGGAGATCAAAGGATGACATTAATAGTGCTCTGAATAATGTAGTGAAATGTAACTTCATTGTGAGAGAGGCCAGTTTTGCAATTTATGGGGTGTTTGGTAATTATTCCTTTTCCCCTTATAAGTTTGGTGATTCTTTCTATGAGATTTGAGGTATGTCTTCGTGAGACATGTGAGTATGTGTTCAGCTCAATAGTGGTTCCATTATACAAGGGGGAAGAGGTGGCTTATTCTGTAAGACCTGAAATCCCGAAGACCAGCAATCACAGTTCCCTTCTAGTGCCCCATCTTCTCAGAGAGGAACTGTTCTAAGTCGGAGGAAATTAATCCTGGGTGGAGAAGAGGACACACTCTAGGAGGAGCCTGTGAGGAAGATAGGTTTTTCCAAAAGGTGTGTAGAGTTTCAGAGCAGGTGGTCAAGGTACATCTCCTTAATGAAAGTGTTTTTTTCCCTCCAACTATGGCTGCATTTTCTTAGAACTATAGGAGAAGGGAGATTTAGAGTACAGTTGTAAGTCTTCCTCTTCTAGAATATATTGCCTCCATACCTTCAGGAAAATTTAATCACCCTTTTACTCTTAAATGATGCCCAAGTAAAGAAGAGGGAACAGGGCATTGGGGGAAGCATAGCCAGCTATCAAATTATTATCCCATCCCACCCATGTCCCATGGTTCCAGCAGAGAAAGGACAATGTGCTTCTAAGGGTATTATGTCTGGTAATGACAGTCAGTGAAGCAAGCCAAGGTCCACAGTCAAGGGGGAGCCATCGAGGAAACACTCAGAGCTTAGGAAAGACATCCAAGTAGACATGTATAAATACCCCAGGGAGAAGAGAGTCTTAGATTGAGGGCCCAGGAAAAAAACTAACAGTATGACTAAAAGAAGAATTTGTTAAGAAATACGTAAGGGTTAACCATCCCTCCAACATATTTATCCCCCAGCTGTAAATTCTCCTCCACCTGAATTTATATCTCATAGTTTCACCCTCATGCTTCAGTGTAGGAATGAAACTTCTCCAAGGAATATCAACTTCATATGATGCCCTGAATATCTTATAGGATTTTGGACTCCAATTTAAATTATTTTTAAATCCATCCAAATGCCTTTTCCCTGCTGACAGCTCCACACTGCCCACTCATACAAAAAGACTCACCAGGAGAATAAATTATTTCTTCCCTTGTCACTGGTAATTTGTGTTCACTAAATTACCTCCAGATCTACTTTCCCGAGTCAAAAATAACTTCATGTTTTTTTTCCTTCCATGTCCACCTTGGAAAGACATATAGATTTTGAAGTTAACCTTTCTCTGTTAGATACTCAGGAATAATTAAGCTAGTTTTCTTCTTAAACCAGCCAGATGTTTCATTTTAAGATGGAACAATACGTGGTTTATTTGACCCGAGTTCTCATGGAAAGACCATTGCTTTCATTTTGATAGTCCTGTTATGTGAGAGGTAAAAATGAAAACCATCTTTAAGAGACTTTTTGTTTTCTGGGAACAGTACTTGGTCTCAATAGGAAACCACATTTTTTAAAGAACATGTAAGTTATTACCAATGATGCTTCAGAATCGGATCAAACACTTTAAGCTATAGCCATCATGTTGGGATTTTATCACACTGTTCCTCATAAACTTTAAAAGAGATTTAAATGTCTGACCATGTCAAGATCTGTTCCTGGCAAGCCATCTATTTACACTATTTCTTTGTCACTTTCGTGTTTTCTTCTAATCAAGCTAGGCTAATATGCTTAGGGCACCTTTCATTTTTGTCTTAAAGAATGCTAATAAATGGTTAAGGGTATTTTTTTACAACATGGTGAGTGTTATTTCACAATGTTTCATTAGCCACAAATCCTCAAGTCACTTTTAAGAATTCCAGATGCCCTACTGTAGGTATTTTTGCAGCTGTTTTGTGGGAAATCATGAAAGTGCCACTCTTTGGAAAAAAAAAGAACATATCCCATTCCTTCAGGGATCAGTCTCTTTTACTGTACTTTATGGTAACAAAAAAGGGCTGTGTAAAGACATCTATGTACTGTATATACTCCCCCCGTCTGCCTGAGGTTCAGACAGTTAAAATATCTTCTAATTTGTGAAATAGCTTGACTTTACTTCGAAGGAAGTCTTCCTTTTGAACTAGTTAGGATATGCTCTGAAGTTACAGTTTTCTTCTTGCGATTGGCAGGACAAAATTGGGCTTAAAGAGAGTTTATCTGCGTGCAATGATTTTGCTTTTGCCATGCATTTCATTGTTCTCTGTGGTAAGACTTCTACTTGAGTCCATATATTCTTTTACCTGGAAGGCAACTTATTAGATCTGTTGTTAGCTACTGACTCCTCTTAGAGTCACATACAGCTCCCTTGTTAAAATAAAATTTAAGCTTTGAAAGTAATGTTCAGAATATTATGAATACATATTCACTGATATCTTCTTAAACCTCAAGAGTATTTTGATGTGTAGACAGCCACAGTTACAAACAAAAGAGAGAGAAAAAAAGTTTCCTTTTGTTGTTTCCAGTATCATACAATCTGTAGTCTTCATTGTCTGTGTCTTGCATCTAAATTGCAATGTTTCTGGTGATCATTTCTTTCAAACAAAATAAGAAATGCTGAATTGGGGACTTACATCTCAAAGGCTTTGCTGAAACTCACGTTGTTGAAATTTTTGGCTACAAAGTCAAGGCTAAATTAGGAAAACTCCATTAGTAGGACCCGTGATAGAAGGAAAACTGGACTGGAATTCAAAAATGAAGGGTCAACCCTTGCCTCTTTCTAGCTGTAGCGACATCACTTGGAGCATATTATTTCAACACTCACATTTTACAGATGTGGAAACTTGGCCCTGAAATGCAGAGTTCCATCAGCGCTCTTGACTTCCATAGGCCAATTAAAAGTCAAGTCATTAAGGGTAACATTTTGTCTCTTACTTTTATTACTTATACATGGGCCTGTAGACCTCAAAATGGGTTGAAATGAGAGTTGTTCACTGCCAAAACAGGCAGAGTCACTTAACAAAGCCATGGGGATGTCACCCTGAATAGGCAGTGTATAGCCTCAGAGGGTTTGCCCTCCAGGGGGATGTAAACTTGCAGACCAGGGATTCCAGCACACCGAGGCAGCTCATGGAGTTGGGTAGGAGGGCAAGAACAAGAGAAGTTATATTCAAGGAGTCAGGAAGACCTTCTGGAGGACAAACCATTATGATGCTTGAAGAAATAGAGGTCACTTCCCAGGCAAAGGTAATGATGTCCAAAAAGTATTGGGTCAGTATCTCTGTTAATGAAGAAGAGTGAAGTGGTGGTGGGAGAGACTGGATGACACCAAATTCCTGCATTCTAACAATGATTCTAGCAATAAACACTTCTCCCCCATTGCTTCTACAAGCCCATCTTGTCTTACTGTAGGCCAGTGACTTACCATTCTATCCTGTTCAGAAGCTAATTAGACAATAATCCTCCCTGGGGAGCTCTTCAGGGCAGACCTCCCATCTTCGTCTCTATCTGAGTCCTATTTAAACGTTCAGTTTCCGAGGATTTTAGACTTCATCATCATTTTCCTCAAAACTATTTATTACAACAATTATAGTACTACTTATAAGAAAATTATTTTCTTAAATTCAACAACATAATTTGTTCCACTGAAGTGGTTGGATAATGAAATTGTTTCTGCTTTTCTTTTAAAGATGTTGTATTTTATTGGATATTTTACTGGACTTAAGGGAGCAATTCCTTTATACACACACACACACACACGTATACATATACACACACATACACACACTCATACACTCTTTGGGATCAGGTGGTCTTTGGCCTAAATCCCTGCTCTTCTAAGTAGAAAAGGAGGTTCTCAGGACAATGGTACTTTTGTCATAGGGGTGTGGGAGGATGAAATAAGATAATGCATGTAAAGTGCTTAGCTCAGTGTGGCACATAGTAGGTGGATCAAAAATGTGAGTTCCTTCTTCTCCTTGTGAAAAGAGAGTGTGGCCTCCTGTATGACAGCATTGGCTGAACTGCCAGGCACAGAAAGATGCCACCAGTCCATTCCACTATCATTGCCCGACTCTACAGCCATTCTATGAAACACAACTTGCCCATCAGCCAGGACTCAGGGTACAGGTGATTAAAACAGGAATTTGGGCTTCGCAACCCTTGTCAAGCAAAACAAAGGCCCTTAGAACTCAGTCAGAACAGGGTTCTCAGTGGAAGGAAAGAGAGGGAGCAGCAAAAACTTCTTACTATAATGAAAGATGGCGTCAAAGATCATTAAATGGGGTGAAAGACTGGTTGAAAAAGTGAAAAACATAATTATTTAATACATGTAATTTTACTTATTTTAGGTAGATATAATAATTTAAACTATGCCAAATAAGGGGCTTTCTAGCAGGGAAAGTGGGGACACCTAGCTTAATAAAGCAAAACAATAAATTCGTTATTAGAATTTGGAACGTTAATAATTCATCCGAAGTGATTGGAAATGGCTTGTTTTCTTAACTGGTTTTTAAAAGCTTCTGAAATATTATTTATATTGTTAATTTATTCAGCTAACTTTCCCTGCCTAAACTGTGGAACTGTAAACTTCAGCACAGCTGGGGCTCAAATGTTCATCAATTCCCAAGTGAAGCCCACTAATGATGCTGTAGGGGTAAAAGACGTTGGCCACACATCACTTGCAAACTATTCACAGACACGGAAGATAAAATAGGTTCTTAATGAGTTAAGACTCTTGGAAAATATGTTCAAAGGATCTCACTCTTTTCCTTTTGAAATATTCAGCGTCTCAAAACACATGTGCTTACATAGCTTAGATACATGGGCTAAGGATATTTTTGAAACTTAAGAAAAAGGTTAAAAAAAGGAAAAATCATTGAATTAAAAAGAGTTTCCACAAGCATAAGGACAATGACATTTCAGTGTCCTAGGGCCTGCCATGGTCCACTGTGAGCTACAGGATATGACGTTGGAGTAATTAGTGGAAAGTCTTTGTAAGGAATTATCTCACTTTCCAGAAAAGCAGAGGGAAGGCCCATGTTCCATGCCTCACTCTGGCTTCCTCCTATGCATTCAGACTATTTCACTGAGGCCTCGTACTGCATCCCAGTGACACGACTCACATAATGGTCACAGTCACCAGTGCAATGCTGGCGCCAGCAAGCTTTAGTTTGTTAGGGAAAAAATACCACTTTCCATGTATGTTTAAATAGTACAGACACATAATATTAAAAAAACAGAAGCTCTGAGTGTGTAATTTGATGCGCAGCCTTTGCAAAATAGGCAAAGATCCAAATATTTTTCTCTGCTAAAAGAGTTTAAAATTAGTTTCCAGGGGTGAGTGGGCCGGAGAGGCTACCACTTGGGACTGGTGAGCTGCAACGTTTGATTTGGGGACAATCTGTGTTTCTGAGAGACAGCCACCAGGGCCCTCAGGGTTAGTTGTGATCCAAAAGGAAGATAGGCTATATGATTCAATTTTCCAGGTTAAAGTTGTGTGTGTGTGTGTGTGTGCGTGTGCTGAGGAAGGAGGGGAAGACACATACTACTTTTAAAACTTTGGATTTCAATTATAGAGTCAAGTGAAGTAATGCAAGGTCCACCCAAGCTTAGTTTTTTGTAAAGTTGACTTGTAAAATTCCTTGGGGGTGGAGTCAAAGAATACTGGAGATAATACATTGGATGAAAGCTGTTGTTCAAGGGCGGTCTGCTGATAGGGAGATGGAGGCCACACGCCAGCAAGGGAGGTGGCATTCTCTGGACACACATCATCCACGCTGTGCCTGACTCTTTAGGTCAGGCCAATCATATTGCAGACAGCTCAAAATGTGGATTTCCCACCCCAGCAGAGGCTTTAAGTAATCTCCCAGGTCCTCCCTGACTGCTCCCAACCCACTTACACTTGCCTTTATTTCTTGGATCCAGGTATCTGGGTTCCTATGGTAGCTGTTCTATCTGACTAGGATCTCCTTAGGGTTTGACGATGTTCTTTTTGGTAGATTGGAGCTCAGTACTCCCAATCAATTGTCTGATTTCTCTTTGGAGACTCCAGTCTGAAAAAACAGTGCCCTAGTGGAGCCAACTCTCACCTCTCTCCCAAAAAGGTTTTGGACATCTTCTTGGTAGATATAAACAGCTTCTGCCAAGAAGATAAGTCCTATGCAGCAAGAGATGAAGATGGCTAATACCTACTTCGTACTTTCAAGGAACTTACAATCAATTGTGTCAGCTAAGATGTCCACAAGGAAATGTGGTTAATGTTATTATGAGTCTTGTACTAGAAGTGTTCGAAGAGGGGAACAGATAATATCTGCTCTGTGGCTAAGACAAAGAAAGAAGCACTTCTTTTGGAGAGACCAGGTATGTAGTAGTTATGATCCCAGATATGTAGGATCTTCAGGGATCTGTGAATGGTATTTGTGTTAGTGATCTATTGCTGCCACCATAAATTACTATGAACTTAGTGAATTAAACCAACAAAAATGCATTAGTTCCTGGTTAGGTAGGTCAAAAGTCTGACACAGATCTCACTGGACTAGAATTGAGGTCAACAGGACTGCATTCCTTCTGGAAGCTTTGGGAAAGAATCCACTTCCAGTTCTGGGTTATTGGAAGAGTTCAGTTCCATGCAGGTGTAAGACTGAGGTCCCTAGTTCCTTCCTCTCTGTCAACTGGGGCCGCCTTTAGCTCCATGCCTTGCACATGGTCCCTACATCTCAGAACCAGAAACAGCATGAATCTCATACTGCACACCTCTTCAGTCTCCAATTCTTCTGTTGCATCTTTGTGTGCCTTACTCTTCTCATGTTAGGGCCATGTGGTTATATTGGGTTCACCTGGATAATTCAGGACATTCCTCAATGGTAAGGTCAGCTGATTATCAACCTTAAGTGCATAACATAATCCCAGGCCTAGCCAAAAAGGATAAAGGTCCTGGGGGGGGCCAAAGTCCTGCCTTCTTGTGATGTCACAAGTTGTGGGGAGAAGTACAGAGCAGAATTGACATTATGTGTGTATTAAGCACCAATAAGGTGCTAAGTATGACAAGTTTAGAAACACAAAGCAAATCAGAGTCCATCTCTTTCTCAAAGTCTCACCTACAGAGGAAGAGAGGTGTCTTTTCAAACAATTTCAATGCAATAATTACAATAGCTATATGCAACATTGATACATAGCATTAACAATTTTATGGGTTTATCATGATAGGACATTTTTTGTCTCTTAAATTGTACAGATTGGCATATATTTACAATCATAAATATTTTTGAGCAAGACATCGCCCGAAATCTGTGAGAAGAGGCATGAAATAGAAGTGAGCCCCATCCTTGATCCCTCCCTTGTTCTCACCCTCTGCACTAATTCTGACCTCCCATCCTGATTTCAGCTTTTGCACCAGACTTGGAATAGTCTCTCCTTTGATAAGACTTAAAGGCAGAAAAGCAGATTGTAAGAGTAACATTCCGGCATGGCACTTTGAAGTTCATCAGTTCCATTCACAGCCTCCATGAAATACACTCTGCTCTCCAACATCCAGTCGTCCTTCCTCCTCTGTTACCTCTTCTACTCAGTTGTGCCCCTGATAAGGGAATAGGGGCCAAGGGACATGTCATTCACTGAGGAATCTTCTCTTAGTACCCCCACCCCAGGTCTAAACTAACACAGTGTTACAGATAGTGAGACCACTCAATAGAAGCTTAGCAAATTAAAAACAAAAAAGACAAAGGAAAACAAAGTTAAGTTTTTGGTTTAGGGATCTTAAGTAGGCAGACAGGAAATGGCATTTGCTATCTGAATCTTTTTGTCTTTTTCACGCAAAGGAACAAAATGAGTGGCTATGTGGTGAGGACAGCATAAGCCCCAGAAAATTAGTGAAAAGAAGTACAGTTGAAGAAAACTTCCTATAATACAAGTGCAAGAATAATCGAATGAATATTATGGTGACTGGAATGCTCACGAGCTACAGAAATTGTGGAAGATAAGGGCATTGTACACATTTAAGAAAACCAGGCATTTAAAGCAGATATCAAACACACTTGGTTCCGTGTTCATCCCTTATGGTCCTCTTGCCTCATTCACAGCTGTTTACACTCCAGTTTGGGTACTTTGGGGGCAGCCAGTGGTTCCCACACTCAAGAAGGGAAGGAATGATGACAAGAAGCAAGGGCCTTGAAAGCTCTCAGATTAGGTAAGCAACTAGGTCACTACTCACCTGGATTTTCTGTCATTCACTGGGGGTTCCCAGAAAGGCAGTGGAAGGTAGACTTGTTTAGGTTAAAGAGTCTGCGGCTCACTGGTCCTGTGCTAGAGCTTCAACATCAACTTCTCCCATCACATCTCAACAGACTTTCCTTCGTGTGGCCGGCAGAGTCATGGCGCTCCAACAATGTCTACGCCCCAGTCCCTAGAGCCTGTGAATGTGTTGGGCTACAGTGCACAGGGCTTTCAGGTTGCTAGTCAGCTGATATTAAAATAGGGAGATGATTGATTCAGGTCGGCTCAGTATAATCAGAAAGATTCTTAAAAATGGAAGGGGAGGCAGAGAGCAAAAATGATGTGATGATGAAAACAAGGTCAGAGGGATGCGCTGTGAGGCCTCCATCTGCCGGATTTGAAGATTGACGAAGGGGCCGTGAGTCTAGGAATGCAGGAGACCTCATGAAGATGAAAAAGACAGGGAAACAGATTTTCCTCAAGAGTCTCCAAAAAAAGAATGTAACCCTGTTGATGTCTGGGTTTTAGCCCACTGAAACCTCTGCAAATTTCTAACTCACAGAACTGTGAAGGTAATACATTTGTGTTGCTTTAAGCTGCCCTGTTTGTGACCATTTGTTACAGCATCCCATAGAAAGTGAATGACTGTGTGATCGAGGTAACCTAAAATATGCATTGGCCACGGTGGAAGGCCTGCTGGATGTTTTGTGGGTGAGCATCCCTCTGCTTGCATCATTCTCCATGCAGAAAGGCTGAGGGACAGATGTCATAGGGAAAAGGTGGCTGTAACTCCCCACTCATAGAGCCCCAGATTTGTAGTCAGAGGTAAATTCTCAAGTCCTACTCTGTTGCAGAGGTTAAAAACTGATATCCAAATGGCTAAATTCAGCACAGACTCTTACTTCCATAGAGAATTAAAAAAATTTTTTGAACTAGTCGCCAGCATTTAAAATACCACCTAAGCATCCAGATTTCTGACTTCTCTTGAAAAAATGTTAGAAAATTTTCTACCCTTGCAATCCCATGGGAGGAGAGTAGTGGCTGTTCCTTCCCATAAAGGTGCTCACCAGGGTTGTCTCTATCCCCGCTCCTCCACCAACTCATATCCTCTCCATGGTGCCCAGTTATGAGGCTTTACAGGCACCAAGCACACAATCTCTGGTTCACAGCTTGTATCCAATCCACACTTCAGAACAGGCTTAATTAGGGTAAATTATTCAGGGGAATCTAGGCAGTTTCAATGCTTTCACCAAGTGTGAGAGCAAAGAGTGCCTTCATTCATTTCAGAAAAAAGAGACTCTCAGAGGTGAAATAGTTTGGGCTCATTCCACCACTCCTTCCAAATTCTTAGCCTAAAAAGCAGTACCAACTCACACTGGCATTGGTGCCTGATAGGGAATTTCCAGGACGGCTTATGACTCTGATTCCGATCAGTAAAGCCTTTACCACCATAATTCATCTAAATCTGACTTCAACAGATAAGGAGAGAATTTTCAGAAGGACATAAATCAAGCTGGAACATTTTCAAGATGGCAGAGGATGAGCTCAAAGAAAATGTCAGATGGCCCAACAGCATTTTCACGTGTGCAGAGCCAAGGGTGAGCAAAGTCCCTGGGCATTTTCATCAGATTAACAACACGCCAGCTCCGGCCTCAGCTGCAAGGCGATCTGGTACTGCAAAATGCACTTAGGAATCCCGATGCGCTAGTTGTTATTCTTGGCTTTATTACTGATGTATCTTTTTCCTTGTATCTGAATACTAATGGTTATGGGGCAAAATTTTTGGAAAAGTGATACCTTACAAGATCACACTTGAAATGGCTCTGAACAGTGACGGGAGGTCTACATGAGGGAACAAGAGAGGAAAGTCAGCTCACAAAAGGGTCAGTGTCCTGAGCAGCTGGACAGGAATGTACCTTTTCTGTCACAGGCTCTGGTCTTCAGCACACAATGTAGTGAATAATCAGCCATAGTGGGGCGAGGAAGAGGCCCTGCGGCTCCTGACACGGCCTCTGTGGACGTGATGGATGTGGAGAAACCCAACCCTTCCCAGGGGGGTCAGGTGGCACCGTCAAGACAAAGAGTGCAAACAATTTGGTCCTGGAAAAGAACTTCCTTTTTTCCTTTTTTGGGGATTTGTGCCAAAAGTTATAGTATCCAGCCATTCCCTATTAAGCTGGAAACCTATGCAAAGAAGGAAAAATGAAGCCAAAGTGAAACCCTGAATAGAAATATTCCCTGGGCAGGACATATGTAAATTATGCACAGATTTCAGTGAAAATAAACAAATAGGTCGATAGATGAATTTTGAAGTGGCAATTAATAAATAAATAGATACATAAATAGATAAATAAGTAAGTTTTAAAAGATGACATTTACTTCCAAGGTTGAGTCAAAAACATCTGCTTTCTGGATTAGAGAGTGAGACACCATCCAAGTTTGAAAAAAACCTTCTCTCAGAACTTTTCTTTAGAGGCTGTGGATAAAAACAAGTGAGGGGAGGACGAAGCTCCCTTGACCCTGGGGGCTAGCCTGAGTAGGCAGAGAAAGGAAACAGAGGAGCAGGCGTGACTGCTGTTCCAACTGGAAAAACCTTGCTAAATATTTCTTTGGCATTTTCGTTGTCTCTTTGTCTTTTTCCGTCTCTGAGCAGTGATTCTAACTGGATCTGGATTTATTTGAGCTTTTGATACAATACATACCACTACCCCATCCTTCCCTTTCTCCCAACACAGGCCCTAAGGAGTTTTGAGAAATATCTATAAATTTTCTTAATTGCCAGACAGTTTTTCCACTTCTAGGCAACTGGCTTCCCTTAGCTGTAATGTCAGAATTTGACCTTTGACATCAGGGGCTGGTGTTTGATGACTACCAAATGTTAAAGGCGCCTTTAAGTTTACTTGCCTTTCTTCACTCTAAGGCTGGGTATTAGATGCCCGACCTTGGAGCAGGCAAGCTTTTGGGTCCTGGTCCAAGTGGGCTGAAGCGTGCCGTTCAGAAAGGACCTGGGGGAGTGGCAGCGGTGTGCACCTGCTGTGTGCCCGGCAATGGGCTGAGCTACACCTCACCTTAGGCCCACACACACTTCAGAGGTCACTTTTGTCAGCCTTGTTTTGACAATTAAGGAGTTCAAAGAAATTAAATATGCTGATAATCTTTAGCCAGTAAAAGGCAAAGCTCGTGTTCCAAACCAAGGCTGCCTGCCTCTGAAGCTCTACACACATCTACAAAGCCTTGATATGCTCTCCTCATTTTTATTCCCAGTAGATACTTCTGGAAAGATACTTCAGTGTTTGCTTTTTTGAATTTGCTATCACTCACATTATCCTTGGTTACAGAGGATTTCCACACAGAGAATTGCGTAGGACAGTCAGAGCTTTGCAGCAGTAATTATTAGAATGCCTGGGCCCCAAATTGATTTCCACTTTCAAACCGAGATGACATCACAGAGGCAGACTGTCAGGATGGAAGTTGAGGGTTGCCATGTAATTTAGGCGATTTGTCAGCTCTACGAGCCCCCACCCCACCCACAGCCACCAAGGTATTCCTGTGGCTGTAAATGTATGGCTCCTTTTAAACAAGTAAGAATTCGGGTTGTGACAGGTTTATGGGAAAATGTCAGCAGCAGATTTGTTTCTGCGGGACCGGCAGGACAGTCGATGTGATCCGAAAACAGGAGACCAGGCGGGAGAGGAATGAAGGGATCCCTGAGTAACCACCCTCTCTCTGCCTCCTTCCCCACAGCGGCCCTTTGCTGGATTGAGTACTTTCCAGCTCAGCGTCCATTTTTATTTGAGACGTCCCATTTTGTGTGTTTACAAAAAAGGACAGGGAAGTGACATGCAAGGCCGAGCTATGGAATTAGACCATGTGGTTTCGAGTTACTACAGCACATTGCAATACCGTGTGATCTCCTGCTTATTACCTAACTTCTCTGGTTTCTTCTCTAAGTATTAATAAGGCAGTGTAAGTAATGCAGTGCCTGGCTTGTAGCAGGCATTTATAAAAATACTTTTTATCTTTACTCTTCTCACTCGTTTTATCAGGAATGTGCTGGTCCTGAGGGGTTTTCCTATTTTTTGTAAGACTCAGATGTTTTATGGATTCCTTCGTTATGTGGTGGTATTGAAGATTGAAATCCTGCATTCTACTTGAGATCCGTGTAATCCTGAGAATATTGTTCAACTGCTCTGAGTTTCTCTCTCTTCCTTCCTCCCATAAATGGGTAATAATAATTATGATGTATTTCATTTCTAATTAAACAGCACTTATTATCTCCTTCTCTACAAACAGGCCCTAGATTTGGGGGTTAGGTAACTGGCAGAAATCTCTCCATTTCAAGGAAGATCCAGGCCTAATGGACAAACTCTCACTGATCTAAAATAGCCGCAATAATTTCATTCATTCTCCTTCACCAGTGAGTGCGTTAGGGTGAGCATGAATAGTAAATACTTCTGACCAGAGAAATGGCAATGGAAGGTTTAAGGTAGAGCCCCAGGAGGAGAAAGGCCCTTGCGTCTTGTTTCCCACTGGAGCTGCTGGTGGTGGATGTGATTCCTGGAGAAGTGGTGGTCATCTTCAGTCCATGAGGTGACAGTCATAGAGTGGAACCAATGTGCTAACGAAGGCAGAAGCCTGGCTGAAAAGAGCCTGAAGGGTCCTTGGTAACATTATGGAATTGCTACATGAGTCCTTGGCTGTCTCTTCATACTTCTTGACCTATAATATAATGAATGCTTAACCTACTTCAATCAAATATTCCCTTACTGCAACTAAAAGTATTACTGATTTTAATGTATGCTTCTCAAAACTATGATTAACTGCTCTGAGAATTATGAGTAATGTGTATAAAGCATCTAGAAAGTGCCTATCATTTACTAAACACCTGGCAATCGTGTAGCTTACATTTCTTATAGCTGTTAATATACATACAGGATCTCTAGGGATGCAGTGGGGCCCTCACTAAATGGAAGCTCCATGAAGCCTTTACTCAAGTTGTTACAGAGGAAATTCATACATTGCATCGAACCTACTCAGCATCTTTAGATCACATCACACTGAGATTTTATCAATGTGCGCAAATAAAATTATAACAGTTAAATTAGAAGATCTTGCAACTCAGATCAAATGAAACAGGAATAAACAGAGGGTTCTCACAAATGAGGACTGGGTGATTTTACTTAACCATAAGTCAGGTTCGTCATCTCCCAAGCGTTTCTTTTTCTTCCCCAACCGTGAGTTCACTGGACTTATCTTTTGGACCTGAGCTGAATTTCAAATCTGTCAGTGTTGCCAAATGTTTGGATAAACAGCTGGCAAGAGAAAGAGGGTTGGAATGAGTCTAAACTGACATTTGTTGATTGTTTGAGGATTATATGTTGTCTAGAAAGTAGAAAAAAGACTAAAAATACTATAGGCGAAAGTAGTTCATTTATAAATTCAACCAACATTTATGAACGTCCTGTGTTTGGTGGCTAGAAAATAAGGTCAATAATCAGGGTCCAGTCGTTATGGGCTTAGAAACAACCTTGTAGAGAAAAACGCATGAACAAGTACATGCAAAAAGCTATTGAAATGGTCAGAATAGCAGTGATAATGATGCTGCTGAAAACGCACTGCTTCTGGGTTCTCTCCTGTCAACGGCCAGGGACTGAGCACTTCCCATACACCAGCACTGTCCTAAGCTTTTTACCTCACTGTCTCTTATTCTCTGTATAATAATTTACTCTTTTTGTTTTTGTAGGGCAATGTTTTATTCTTGTTGCTTGTTTGTTTAAGTTCGTTTTTATTGTTGTTCAATTACAGTTGTCCCCATTTCCCCCCTATTACTCTCCCGTGCCCTACCCACCCCCTACCTCCCACATTCTATCCTCCTCACCTGTTGTCTTTGTCCACGGGTTCATTATACATGTTCCTTGACTTGACCTTTCCCCTTATTTCCCCTGTTATCCCTCTCCTGCCTTTCCTGTGGTGACTGTCAGTTTGTTCTTTATTTCCATGTCTCTGGTTTTATTTTGCTCCCTTGTTTGTTTTGTTGATTAGGCTCCACTTATAGGTGAGATAATATGGTACTTGACTTTCACTGCCTGGCAATATTTCACTTAGCATAATGCTCTCCAGTTCCAGCAATGATGTTGTGAAGGGTAGGAGTTCCTTCTTTCTTTCTGCTCTGTAGTATTCCATTGTGTACATGTACCACAGTTTTTTGATCCATTCATCTACTGATGGACACTTAGGCTGTTTCCACCACTTGGCTACTGTGAATTGTGCTGCTATGAACATTGGGGTGCAGAGGTTCTTTTGGATTGGTGATTCAGTGTTCTTAGGGTATAGTCCCAGCAGTGGAATTGCAGGTTCAAAAGGCAGCTCCATTTTTAGTTTTTTGAGGTAATTCCGTACTGTTTTCTGCAGTGGCTGCACCAGTCTGCATTGTGGTCTGTCAGCTGTTATATCTGTTTTAGATGATCACGCTGAGATCCGAATGCATGCACCTAATTAGTGCAGGAGATAGAACCCACGTCCAGGACTTTCTAATTGCGAGGCTCATACTCCTAACTAAGAAACAGTGAAGATTTGAACAGGGTAAAATGGTGGTTGAAATGAAGGAAGTAGTTAATGCCGCTGGGGGTACTGGGTGAGTGTAGGGTGGGAGGAAGAATAAGAAAGGGCTTCAGATGGGGTGTGACTTTCCATGGACACTTGCTTTGTGAGAAAAAACTTCTTGGAAAAAAATATGTGGTACACAGTTTTTTTAAGGTATATTTTCCAATAAAAAAGAGTGTTGGTAGGGGAAGGATGGAGGCAAAATGGTGTTTGAATTGGCCCAGTGCTCTGGGAACACTGCAAGCTCCAGTGCATTTGGGACTTTGGGAACATGGGAAAATTATCAGAGTTGTTTATTCTGACCAAGTGCTCGAACTCTTATGAATAAAAGGTTTTATATGAATACAAGATATTGTGGTGGTCTACGTTAGACCAGAGAAGCATTAGATTCAAAGAGAAAGGGAGAAGTCTCAACATATTTATTTAGAATGTGAAAGTGGGTATTCATGCCCAAAATAATTCAATATAGTAGAAACCTACTCAGGCAGCGATAGCACCAACACAGCAGAAGAGGTGGAACAAAGATTTGGTTGCTATAACTCATACCAGTTAGACCCCCTCACATCCGAAGTTAACCTGTGTGAATCTCATCTATGCTCTGTCTTCCTCTAGGGCCCCAGGCCCAATGGTACAATTTCCAGGACTCCAGTTCTTCTGTATAGTTTTGCCATACAATTTCAACCCAATTTGCCAAATAATTTCACAATTATTTCAACCCAGCTAAATTCTGGCCAATACTAAAATATATAAAGAGATAAAATCAAGTAAGATTTTGCCAACTCTTGGATTCAAATGTGAAATTTTAACATCAAATTTTAATTACTCGAAGAATTTGTTATCTAGTAAAGATTCTACTTCTAGTAGATAAGGACTTGAATTTCATATTTTTTCATCCTTGTTAAAAGTGTATGCAACAGTTAATATGTCTGCCTCATTTGAGGTCATGATAAAAATGTACCAAAATTATTTAGAACTGTCTGACTCCTCAAAATAATTTTAAATCATCTACCTCACAGATAAATAGTTTTATATTATAAAACAATTTCAGCAAGTTTTAAAACTGATAACATCTTGTGTTGCTTTTGTCCTAAGGTTACATTAATTCTTACAGAATTAATGATGGCAAATAAAGATTATCTTTGTTTATTATTAAAAACAAATTGTCAACCTAGCCACATTGACCTTTTTGTTCCACAAATAAACTGAGCTCTTTTCATCCTTTAGGTCTCTTCGCTAATTGTTTCTTTTTATTCCTCTAAATTCCTCATATAAATGTCTGGTTGAGTCCTTTTTGTCTTTCATATCTCACTCAGGTCAAATGTCAGATGTTTCCAATCTGGAAAATGGAATTCCCATTCATCCAGTTAGACCAAAAACTGGCGAGGTTTTTAAACCTGTTTCCTTAGTCCCTCTATACCCAGTGCATGAATCTGTCCCTGTTGATTTTGTCTTTAAGTTTTATCTGGAATTTAACTACATCCTGTCAATTCCACTGCTAAAACTCTGGTGTAAGCCACTGTGCTCTTTCATCCAGATTAGCACAACAGCATCTTCTTATTCACAATATAGCCCACCATCAATGATGCTGAAAGTGGTACCTTGAAAGCAGTTGTGATGGTATCGA
This sequence comes from Carollia perspicillata, assembly GCA_004027735.1. Lineage (NCBI taxonomy): Eukaryota > Metazoa > Chordata > Mammalia > Chiroptera > Phyllostomidae > Carollia > Carollia perspicillata. Next base: position 23,088 of record PVKM010006406.1, on the reverse strand, counting down.
CTTGGTCAAAAAGTAAAGAAATCAGAGTGGGAAGATGAAAACCCAGTTTATGCAGCAGCAAACCTGTGACAACTCAGAAGACAGAACACATGCCTACTGAGCCTGTTAAAAAGAAGTTAGAAAGAATATTATGGCGTGTTACTTGCTTCTCCATTTGTTGTCTACATTTTAAAAATTACAAGAAAGAGATGAGCTGAGGGAAGAACTGGATGATTTGCAATCAGCAATTAAAGGCCTTGCAAAGTTGGAAAAACCACTTGCTTCTGGACCCTAAAAGCTAGGACATAAAACTCAAAAGCCTTCACGTGACAGAGGTTCAGTAAGAATGTTCAGATAAAATACTAAGTCCTCAGCCTTCTAATGAAAATTATATGAAGGGTGTTACTACTGCCCACCTAAGCTAAGTTTTGTTTTGGGAGGCCTTAAGGTAAATTGAGAGCGGACTATGGTGGTGAAGAGGCACAGATACAAAGTACATACAAGAATAATGTCTACAAAAGAATTTTGTATGGAAGCAGATAGATTGAAAGTTTTTCAAATGAGGAAATTATATTGCCAACAAACCATGATCCTTATGTAAACCAGAAGACAACCCTTGGGCTCCTAAGCTTGTATCAGTAGGATACAATTGAAAATGTCACGGTTCTCAAGGAGAGAACACTTCCTACAGTTCAGATGTATCCATGGAGGGAAATAACAAGGAAAAACTAGGAGTCATGGAGAGAGATTGACAAGGGAGTTCCTCCCAGTCTAGTCACTGCCCAGTTGCTATCAGGACTGGGGATGTGCTTCTCTAATGCCTGCCCAGCAAGATGTCATCATCAGGACAGGGACTGCTGTGTGTTTCCCATGTTTTCCATTTCTGAGTTTGCTTGATGGTTATCGCATCTCTGCCTCACCACTGCATTTTATGTTGGTGTGAGGAATGGTGGAAGCAAACATTTTGTTATATAGTTCATGGACTGAGGAACCAAGATTGGATCTGAGGAGAGGATGGGATCTGATGTGATCATGGACGTTGAGTTGCATGTGGTGAATGGATGGGGCATTTGGGTATCTCCATGAAAAAGAGGTTAAGTTTGTTTTTTTGTGTGTGTGTGTATGGGAAAACGGGTTCATATGGATATTTGTTGGTCAGAGGGTCTGACTGTGGCAGAGACCACAAGCTGTCCCTTCATTTCAGCAACATTTCCTTGTCCCAGGATCTTTGTGTCTGCTGTTTCCCTGACTTGGGCGACCTTCACTGGATCTCTTAATATATCTCTTAATATCATCTGTATTGAGCTGTCACTACTTACATTCAGACCTCAAATGTCATCTCTTCAGTGAAGTTCTTCCTCACCACGAAAGGTGAGTGACCCTCACCCCGAATACTTCGCAATCCATTGGTCTATTTTCTTAGTAGCACTTACTGTTATCTGAGTTATTTCATTTAATTCTCTCTTTGCTTAGTGTATGTTTCCATTGACTAGAATACATGCTCCATGAAGGCCAGATCTTGTCTAAATTCAAGGTCTGTTCACTGCTGAATTCCTGGAGTTTAGCACAGTGACCTATAATGAGATGATGTGTGTCTGTTGCTGAATGAATCAATGAGTCCAAACCATGTAAGAAACAAGGAACCCAGATCCTTTACCTATCATTTCTGAGGTAGTTTTCCCAACCAAATATCCAAGCCCGTGACAATTGTTAAGTTATATCTGATTCTGTTTTATTCGAATAAACCTTTACTTGAGGTGTGCCCATAATATTCCATAGAGTAATTGCCAGAAGTTCTTTTAATTAGCCCATTTATTTATCCCCTAAGGATTGACAGAGCACCAGAAACAAGGCTACTTGTTGGAAAGTGAAAAATAAACCAGTTATCCTTGTCCTCAAGGAGGCCATAGGTATCAGGTGTTCAGAAGGCCTTGGGGATAAGAGGAAGTAACAGGAGACCAGAACGGATGAGGGTAGCTACAAGTACCGTATTTATGCAGTTTTATTTATACCGATGATAAGATGATGATAGCAATGATTTTATTTTTAAATGATTATTATCTACCAGGTTCTGTGCTATGTATAATGCACAGTAACATTTAATTCTCATAATCACTTTACAAAATAATCATTGTAAACATCCCAATTTTACAAATGGAGTAAATGAAGCATGGAAACGTTCCATGCTCCGAGTGACATAGCTAATTCTGCCAGGGCTGAGGCTCAGGCCATGCAGCCTGACCCAGGAACCATGCTGCTAGCCACCCACCTCTCTAGATCTAAAGAGCAAATGCAATGATAAGCTCCTTTTTGGAGGTGCAGAAATTGAGGTCCAGAAAGAATAAGAAAGTTGCCTAAGGTGAGTTGTAAAATTGGTACTTGAACCTTGGTCTGACTTCAACAACACTAGTGAAGCTCATGCTAGAAGCTTAAACTTGGACAATTTTAGACTAAGAACTAGAAATCACTTCAGAATTATATTATTTCAAAACACAGTCTCTCATTTTACAAACAATCTTTAATTACTAAAATCACTCTCCTGAGCCAATCAGAAGCTGGTTCTACAGTCAGGTAACTTTGTACAGCAAAGGAGAGTTATTGTTTGAAATCTTATGTCTAGTTAAAAAAAACAAAATGAGGGATCCAATTCTTGATGGCAACACAGCTCTTCATAGGAAATTCAAGTGCCTCACTGTTTTTCTGCAATAAGAAGGCAACATGGGAAAAGGATTCTACAGACACTAGGACCATTGTAGGGGGCTGGGGGACCCAGAGATTTTCACAAGAGTGAAAAGGCCCTTCAAGATCAAAGCAAATTGTCTTCCAAGCGGCAACCAGTGGGTCATCCTCTGAAAAGTGACCCACTGTTCAGCAAGGCTCTTTCCAGGACCCTGAATTGGAGCCAGCTGGTGCCTGAAATGTACCTTGTGTGTCACCTTCTGATCTCTAGTTGAAGGCCAACTGTATTTGATTAAGCATAACAGACACAGAGCTTGTGTTAAGCCCAGGATGTAACTTGTTGAATGAATAGCAACTGACTTAAAAATTAAATGAATGAATTGAGTTTCTCTTCCTTCTCCTCATCATTGTCATCTTCCTTCTTCCTCTCCTTCTCTTCCTTCCTCCTCCTCCTCCTCCTCCTTCTTCTCTCTTTCTGCCTCACATAGAGCAAGATTGGACTGAATTCTCTGGGCCTAGTCCACTCAGTGTCCATTGCTTTTGAGCAGGATGTTACTGAGGGACAGCACTCCAGGGCTACTAATTAGGATTTGCGTTGGATAAAATTCTTACCCAAACACGTGCATGATCGAAAGAGAATGCAAAAATGGCTCCAAGTGAAGGTGTGTTTTGGTATTTTAGCATTTCCCTTGTAGTGGCCTCATAACGTAAATTTTTTTTTCACAAGCTCTTGTTGTTTCTAGCATGTCTCATACTTCCCTGCACATAGGAATTACCTAGAAAATTTTAAAAAAATACTCATGCCATTAGTTTTACCCAACAGCCTCCAATTTAATTGGTGTGGCATATGACATGAGAATAGGGTTTTTTTAAAGCACCTAAAGCAATTCTAATGTACAGCAAAGTTTGAGAACCACTTTTAAGCCCCTCCACTCCGATGTGACACCAGCTGCAAGCATGTTTTACACCGCTATGTTTGCTGAATGTAAACATCGCAATGCAAGCTCTTTCACACGAGATCCCTGGGCTGCTTGTGGACAATCTTCACCAAAGTCTGAATTTGTAAACTGATAATTCCATGGGCTCCATATGGTTCCTGTTATCTTGAGGGAACTATACACATTTGCCTTGCCCCAGGATGAAAAGATAAATAACAGATGTGGGTAGTTTTTATCTTAATTATACTGAACAATAATAGAAAAATAAGAAATGAAGGGAGCAAGAGAGAGAAGTAAAATACACAAAAATAAAATTCAAACCAATTATTCTAAGTTATATCTTTGGATGTTTAAAATCCAATTCTACAGTAGATCACAAGTAGCCGCCAAACAATTTTTCATTTCTAAGGAAGGCAAGCTCCACAGTGACAAGAACCAATATGAACATTTGGGGTGTTAATAGAGCAAACTCAATCAAGTTGTTGATAATAATAGTAACTAAAATTTATATGTAGCTTACTATGTTATGAGCACTGTTCAAAATTTTGCATTAAGCACGGTTTTACATCTAAGGATTTCACTTATCTAAGTAGATAAGCATTAACTTATGTAACCCTCATACAACCCTGGTATAAATTACTATCACTGCTCCTATTTTATACACGAAGAAATTGAACCCCAGAGAATTTAAGAAACTTGTCCAGGGTGACATGGCTACTGTGTGGTGAAGCCATGAACAGTAGAGCCCAACCGGTCCAGTTTCGGACACCATTTGAAAGTATCCTAAAGGCATGGATGATGACCTGGTGACAGCTGCTTTGCAGAAGGAAGACAGGTCTGTCTACAGAGGTGAATCAGTGTGTAGAGCTGAAAGAATCCCATCAGAGAGTGGCTATCAAGGATTAGGATGGCTGGGAAATAATATAATAATAATAATACCTGGCATTGATGTATCAGGTACTGGGTGAAGTTTAGGTTTGATTCCCATTTTCTCTGCTTTTTATTTTTAATGTTCAGTGATCTCTGAAATTCTTATTGGCCTGTGCCCCCTCCAAGGGGTGCCCCATTTCTGCGGCCTTCATGCCTCAGAACTTTGGTGTCATTGACCTCAGAAACCACATTGCTGTCTCCAATCCTATAGGTGGTGGTCTTTTGGATTGTCTGCATGGAGCGGCTATTGTCCAGGGAGTCATCAAGACCAAAGTCTTATTTTTCCAGGTAGGTAGTGATCCAGCCTCCAGCTTGAACTCGATATCTAGCAGGGCCTTGTATTACTGGGCCTGACACTGCCCCTCTGCCCAGGTTTGGGCCAGCTCTGACTGCAGGTGTGGCAGGATCCGGTTGAGCTGTTCCATCTGCATGGCATAGCAGGTCTCCACCTCCCTCAGGCTGTTCTCCAAATTGGCCTTCAGGTTTCTCATCGAGTCCAGGTTGATCTCCAAGGACTGGACCACACGTCTCAACTCTGAATGTCATTCCAGCGGCTCCTGTCACAGAGGTTTGCAAGGTGACTGCTGTGGTGCTTTCCTTGGTCTGCTGGGACCAGTACTTGTCTAGATGCTCTGTGTTCTTCTGAGCCAGCTCGTCATACTGGGCCTGGATGTCCACCATGATGTCATTGAGGTCCAACTCTGGGCTCAATCCAAAGTTGGCAATCTGTTTTTTTTTTTAAACAATGTCATTTTATTCATTTATTTTTTCCAGCAGTCTGATTTGTACACCATTTACTTCCTCCATGTGGTTCTTCTTCATGAAGAGCAGCTCCTCCTTGAGAGCCTCAATCTCTGTCTCCAGCTGCAGCTGAGTGATATTGGTGTCATCAATGACTTTTTTTTAAGTAGTGATGATTCTGGTTCATAACCTAAGGATTATACATTTTATTTTATTTTTTATTATTGTTCAAGTACAGTTGTTTCCATTTCCCCCCAGCACTCTCACCCACCCCAGCCATCCCCACCTCCCACCCCGGATCCCACCCTGTTTGGTTTTGTCTATATGTCCTTTATAGTTGTTCCTGAAAACTCCTTCCCCTTTTCTCTCCCAGCTCCCCTCTGGTTACTGTCAGTTTGTTCTTAATTTCAATGTATGTGGTTATATTTTGCTTGCTTATTTGTTTTGTTGATTAGGTTCCACTTATAGGTGAGATCATATGTATGTGTGTTTCACCACCTGGCTTATTTCTTTAGCATAATGCTCTCCAGTTCCACTCATGCTGCTGCAAAGGGTAGGAGCTCTTTCTTTCTTTCTGCTGTGTAGAATTCCATTGTGTAAATGTACCATAGGTTTTTGATCTGTTCATTTAATGATGGGCATTTAGGTTGCTTCCAGCATTTGAATATTGTAAATTGTGCTGCTATGAACATTGGGGTGCATAGGTTCTTTTGGATTGGTGTTTCAGGATTCTTAGGATATAATCCCAGCAGTGGAATTGCCTGTTGAAGCCCATTGTTGTCACTCTGCACAGAATGGTGCATAACCAGCTCCATTTCATACCCGACTCTGAAGTCAGCAGCAGCAAGATGGGCATTGCCAATCTGCAGAATGACATGAGCAATATCCACAGAACTTGCAAAGATCTGAGCCCTCACATCCTTGATGGTCTTGAAATAATGCCCGCAGTCTCTGACCTTGGGTCCCTTCTTCTCCAGGTTCTCTCAGATTTTGCTGTCTGGGCTACAAAAATCAGCCTCCAGGCTTTTACCTTCTTCAGGTAGGAGACCAAGTAGTCATTCAGGTATTACATCCTTCTCACTCTGGATGCCCCCTATGCCTGCCAAACCCCCAGCCATCTCCACAGCCAGGCCCACGGACCCCTAGCTGCCCCACATGCCAGTGGAGTGGAACGCAGAAATCTGGATTCCAAGCCCCAGTGTCCATATTCATAGACGCTGGCCATGCAGCTGGCTGGCTGGACCCAATAGCTGGATGACTGCACAGAACCCAGGGTCTAGCGGTTTGTGGAGAAGCTGGAGTAGGTGCTGAAGCTCATGTTGTTCAGAGAGGAAGGTGAGAAGCCAAGACTCAGGTTCAAATTTGAGTGCCAGGTCTGCAACTCTCATCTTCTCTGCTTTTTATTTATTTTTTCTTTCTTTTTTAAAATATATTTTATTGATTATGCTATTACAGTTGTCCCATTTCTTCCCCTTCACTCCCTTTCACCCTGCACCCCCCTTCCACCCATATTTGCCTGCTTCAGTTCATGTCCATGTGTCATAGTTATAAGTTCTTTAGCTTTTATATTTCCCATACTATTCTTACCCTCCTCTGTCTATTTTTTACCTACCATCTATGCTACTTATTCTCTGTACCTTTTCCCCTTCTCTCCTCTTCCGTTTGCCCTGTTGCTAACCCTACACGTGATCTCCATTTCTGTGGTTCTGTTCCTGTTCTGGTTGTTTGCTTAGTTTGTTTTTGTTTTTGTTTTAGGTGTGGTTGTTAATAATTGTGAGTTTGCTGTCATTTCACTGTACATGCTTTTTATCTTCTTTTTCTTAGATAAGTCCCTTTAGCATTTCATATAATAAGGGCTTGGTGATGATGAACTCCTTGAACTTGACCTTATCTGGGAAGCACTTTATCTGCCATTCCATTCTAAATGAAAGCTTTGATGGATAGAGCAATCTTGGATTGGTCCTTGCCTTTCGTGACTTGGAATACTTCTTTCCAGCCCCTTCTTGCCTGTAAGGTCTCTTTTGAGAAATCAGCTGACAGTCTGATGGGAACTCTTTTGTAGGTAACCATCCCCTTATCTCTTGCTGCTTCTAGAATTCTCTCCTTCATTTTAATCTTGGCTAATGTAATTCTGATGTGCCTTGATGTGTTCCTCCTTGGGTCCAACTTTTTTGGGACTCTCTGAGCTTCCTGGACTTCCTGGAAGTCTATTCTTTTGCCAGATTGGGGAATTTCTCCTTTATTATTTGTTCAAATAACTTTTTTACTTTGTCCCGGAGGCTCCTAAGCCTCTCCTTAGTTTTTTGAATTCTTGTTTCTTCATTTTTTCCGAATGGATGTTTCTTTCTTCCTTCTCGTCTGCACTGTTGATTTGAGTCCCAATTTCCTTCCCGTCACTGTTGGTTACCCGTGCATTTTCCTTTATTTCACTTTTCATAGCCTTCACTTTTTCCTCTATTTTGCAACCATACTCAACCAATTCTGTGAGCACACTGATTACCAGTGTTTTGAACTCTGCATTTGATAGGCTGGCTATCTCTTTGTCACTTAGTTGTATATTTTCTGGAACTTTGATCTATTTTTTGATTTGGGCCATTTTTTTTTCTTGGTGTGCCTGTTACATCTGCACACAAATGTGGGACCGCCACCTCACCTGGCCCTCCAGCCACCACCTTGTTGAGAGTCCTTTCTGCCTGGCTGCCCATCTCTGACCCTCCTACCAGTCTGGATGAATGTTTCTTCCTTAACTCCTTGATTGTTGGACTTTCATACAGTTTGATTTTCTGTCATTTCTGGTTGTTTTTGTGTTTAATTTTTTTGTCATCCTTCTTTTGATTGTGTGAGGAGGCACAGTATTTCTACCTATGCCTACATCTTGGCCAGGAGTCTCAAATTTTAATATATGCATGTTTTTGATCTCCAAAGCTACCCCTCTATTTCAATTCTTGAATTTTAAAGTAATTAGTCAAATACCCTTCTCCCTCCCAGTCTTTCTTTTTATTTAGGGATGTTTTGAATATTCCTGTCTTTGGGTGTTTCCATATGTATTTTGCAATTAACTTATCATGTATCAAAAAAGACTGAAATTTTATTGATTCATAGATCAGTTTGGGTAATTTGCTATATTTCCTTATGTTTCACCTATAAATATGATTTACACTATTATTGATTTATTTTATGGCTTCATTTGATAAAATTTCATGATCCTCTCCATAGAAGTTTATTACTTCTAAGAGTTTATCTATGGTTTCTGTTGAATTTTCTATATAAACATGTCCTATGCAAATAATGAGTTTTATTTATTCTTTTACAATCTTTATAGATTTTATTCTTTTCTTTGCCTTGCTACACTCTTTTAAGATCTCCAATATTTACAATAATCTGACCCTTGGGGTTTTTTTTACTTAATAATTTTACTTTGGCTTTTCATAATCAAGTATGTTTGTTTTAATTGTTTTGTAGATATCCTTTATGAGGTCAAGAAATCTGCATCTATTTCTAGTTTAAGAGATTTTGTTATAAAAGATGTTCAATTTTGTCAGTTTTACTCTATTACATCTTTATTAGATGAACATATCTTTTTTTCTTTTACTTTGTTAAAGGGATTTATCATTTTGGTTAGTATTTTTAAGTAGGTTCATTGAGGCTTTATATACAATAAAATTTATCCTTTTAAAGTATACAATTCAATAAGTTTTGTTTAAATGTATGCAAGCAACATGTCAAACAGAATTTATAACCTCTTAATCACCACGGTTTTCTCATGCCCCTTTGCAATCAATGACCACCCTCACCCAGCCCCAGTAAACCACAGATCTGCTTTCTTTTACTATAACTTTTTCTTTACTTTGATTAGTGTTTGAATGTTAAGCCAACCTTGGGTTAACTTTATAGATATTATTTATTGAAAAACCCATCTTTTTCCTCACTGAATTCTGTCATAAATCACATTTTCATACATGCATTTATTTTTTCTGGGTTTACTTGATCACGATATCTTTTACAAATAGTAATAGATTTAGTGTAATTGGCTTATACTGGGCTTTCTTGTCCTGCCCTTATCTTGTTGGTATTGACATTGCACAGTGCTCATGAAATGAATTGCAGGAAGGCTCTTCTTTTTATAGAAATAGTGTGTGTTTATTAGAATGATTTGTTTCTTGAATGCTTGACTAATTTGATTATAAAACCATTTAATCTTAACAACTTTTGATGAAAGTTTTTTAAATATTGATTTCATTCTTTAAATAGCTATTCTATTCTATTCTATTTCTATTATGACTAGTTTATTTTTCTAGAAAGTTTTTATTTAAATTTTCATATTTGATGGTTTAAAATTTTTCTAATGACTCATTACTTACTTTCTTACTTTCTTTTCTTTTTAGAGAAGTTCACAGCAAATTTGAGAGAAAGATTCAATTGTCACGTACTCCTTCCCCCACACACGCACAGCCTCCCCTATTACCAATGTGCACCAGAGCGGAACATTTGTTACAGTTGATGAGCCTACATTTACACATCATTATTATCAAAGTCCATCACTTACATTAGGGTTTGTTCTTGGTATTGTATATACAGTCTGTTGGTTTAGAGAGATACATGACAGGTATCCACCATGATAGTTTATTGAGAGTATTTTCATTTCCTAAAAATCTGTGTCCTACCTATTCATCCCTCCTTTCCCCTTGCCCCTGGCAATCACTGATCTTTTTATTGTCTCCTTAGTTTTTCTTTTCTCAGAATGCCATATAGTTGGAATCATAGAGTGTGTAGCCTTTTCAGATTAGCTTCTTTCACTTAGTAATGTGTATTGAAGACTCCTCCATAACTTGTGTGGCTTGAGAGCTAATTTCTTTTTTGCATTGAATGATACTTCATTGTCTAAGTGTACCACAGTTTATTTATGCATTCCCCTGCTGAAGAACATCTTAGTTGCCTCCAATTTTGGCGATCATGAGTAAAGCTGCTATAGACATTTGTGTGTAGCTTTTTGTGTAGACATAAGTTTTGGGCTCTTTTGAGTAAATACCAAGGAGCATGATTACTGGATCATACGGTAAGAATGTGTTTAGTTTTGTGAACAACTGCCTGTCTTCCAAAGTGGCTGTACCATTGTGCATTCCCACCAGCAATGAACTGGAATCCCACTGGCTCCATGTGCTCACCAGCATTTGGTGCTGCCAGTGTTCTGGAGTTTGGTTGTTGTAATAGGTGTGTTGTGGTACCTCATGGTTGTTTTGTGTTTCTCTAATGACATATGATGTGGAGCATCTTTTCATACACTTATTTGCCATTTGTATATCTTCTTTAATGAGGTGTCCCTTAAGGTCTTTGGTTCATTTTTTAATTGGGTGGTTTGTTTTCTCATTGTTGAGTTTTAAGAGTTCTTTGTGTATTTTGGATAACAATTCTTTATAAGGTATGTCTTTTACAAATACTTTCTCCCAGTCAGTGGCTTGTGTTTTTATTCTCTTGACAGTGTTTTTCACATAGCAGAAATGTTTAGTTTTAATAAAGTTCAGCTTATCAGTTATATCTTCCATGGATCATGCCTTATTACCTTTTAAATTTCAAAAGGACATGAAGTTGTGTTCTTATTTCTATCATTTTCCCCACAGAAACTTCTGGTATTCATTTTTAATGTGATTCCTTTGTAGTCAGAGATAAGATTTTATATGACTGAATCTCTCTATGTTGAGAGTTGATTTATAGCCCACAATATGGTCTATCTTGGTGATTGTTCCCTAAACACTTAAAAGAATGTATTTTCTACTAGTGTTGGGTGATTGGTCTGTAAATGTCAATTAGGGCAAGGTAGTTGGTGGTGCTGTTCAAGTCTTCTATTTCATTACTGATTTTCTATCTACTTGTTTTATTAATTAGTGAAGGAGAGATATCGACATCTCCAATTATAATTGTGGCTTATCTATTTCTATTTGAAGTTTTGGTTAGTGTTAGCATAATATATCTTTTGCATCTACTTTCTTTAATCAATGTACCTTTTTACTTACATAAATAAGATATATATTATATGGTAAAATATATAATGCTATATCTTATATACAAAATATACTTGGGTCTCCATTTTTTATGTAATTAGCAATTTTTGCTCTTCCATTAGACATTTAGATCATTTTCATTTTGTGTGGTTATTAATATGGGTTAAATTAAAATCTACTAGTTTGCTGTTGGATTTCTATTTGTCCTATTTTTGTTCCCCTTTTCCTCATTTTTTTGCTTTCTCTTGTATTTTTTATTTCACTTTATCTTTTTTGTTGGCTTAACAGTTATAACTTTGTTTTGCTGTTTTAGTGGTTGCTTTAGGGTTTAGAATATGCATCTTTAACTTACCATTTGTAGACTTAACTCAGTCTACATTTCAGCAATGGCACGTTACTTTACAGGTAATAGAAGAACTCTGTCGTGGTGTACTTCCACTTCTCCCCTCCCATAATTGCTGTCATACATTTTACTTCTACCAATATACCCTGCATGATTTTGTAATTTTTTTGCTTAAACAGTCAATGGTATTTTAATGAAATTTAAATAATAAGATAAGTAGTATATGTTGATACACATAGTTATAATTTATGGTGCTTTTTATTCTTTTGTATATTTATACTTCTATCATCTTCCTTCTGACTGAAGGTGCCTGAAGGTGCTGGTAATAATTTTTAGCTTTTGTGTATTTTAAAATTATTTTCTTCATTTTAAAAAGTATTATCGTTGACAGACCAGGTTGACACCACTGTCTTCTTGCTTATATTATTTTCAATGAAAATATCTTTTCAGAATCTACTTTTTCACACATTTTATGAGCTATTTCATTTGCTATATTTTTGTGTGGTTTCCTTCAGGTTTGTTTTGCTTCAGGTTCATTGAGATTCTTGGATCTGTGAGTTTATAGATTTTTATTTATTTGGAAAAATTTTAGACAGTATTTCTTCAAACTTCCCCCAACTGCTTTAGAAGCTTCAGTTATGTGTACTTTGGGCCACTCAATGTGATCTCAAGTGCTCTCTTTGTTCCTTTCATTTTTATTTTGATTTGTCATTTTTTTCTCTTTTTCTTCAGACAGTGACTCTTGCTAAGTTCACCCAATCTTTCCTTTAGCAATCTACAATCTTTTGACAGATTTTTCTCCTCATTGTGTTTTACATTTTCTTGCTTCTTTACATTCCAGTTAATTTTTCATTGGGTATAAGACATGGTGAATTTTAGCTTTTTGGGTGCTGGATATTTTTCCAGCATTCTTTTAAATATTCTTAACCTTTTTTCTGGGATGCTATTGGGTTAGTCGGAGACATTTTGATCCTTTCAGAACTTGATTTTACGATTTGTTAGGAGGGACCACAGCAGTGTTTAGTCTGGTACTAATTACCCCACTTCTGAATATTCTCTCCAGTGCTGGATGAATTATGATGTTTTCCCGTATGGTGGTAGAAAGAGGCAGAAAACGGTTCTTCATGAGACTTTTGGAAAGGTCCTACCCCAAACTCAAGTCGTCTCACATTCATGCACTGCTCTCCACTCTGTTGAACACATGAAGGGAAACCTCTACAGATAGATCCCTGGTGCTCTTTCTCTCTGCAGCTTCTCTCCCTGGTACGCTGCCCAGCAAACTCCAGCAAACACCTCGGTCTTTCCAGGGTTTTAGCTTTGGTTCCTCAGTCTGGGTACTCTGCTATGCTCGCCACCCTCACACTGTGGACTGGAATTTCTTGCAAGGCAGAAATCTTAGGTCTTATCTGATTGCCTGGTTCTCAGGGGTCACTGCCTTGCATTTCAGGGTATTGACAACCATGTTTTCATATCTTTTTTCTGTTGTGTGTGTTTGTGGTTTCAGGTCATTGTGTAGATCCTGTTCCTGATACTCTGTCTTGGCTGAGAGTAGAAGTCCGATCTTCTATTCTTTTTCTTAAATAAAATTTTTGTTCATTTTTACAAGCGGTTTATCTTATTGTCTTTTCAAATAACCTACGTTTGTCTTTCTCAAGTCTCCTTATGATATCATCGTTTATCTGTAAATAGACCCAAGTATATTCTGCATATAAGATACAATGTTATGTACAATGCAATACAATTTAATACATATATCTTATTTATGCAAATATAAAGATACATTAATTAAAGGAAAATGAATGGAAAAAGATATATCATGCTAACACTAACCAAAACAGCAAGTAGAAATAGATAATCCATACTTCTGTATAAATTTTATTTGTATAATTGTTTTCTGTGTTATTAATTTTCAATGATTTCCATTATCTCCTTTCTGCTTTACTGGTTTAGGCTTAAAGCATAAAGCATAAGCATGAAGTGTTAACCTCAGGGCAGACTGTTCTCTCCGCAGACAGCGGTATCCCAGGCCGAGCAACTCAGGTGGCTCTTGCCTGGCATACAGCTTAAGGAGGCTCTTCCACAGGCCTGAGGGGATTTCTTGCTGAGCAATAACGTACACTATGTAATGCAAATCAAACAATATCACCTCTGCATAAGTCAAGAAACATGAACACTCCACCCATGTTTCCAGCCACATTATTTGAAAGTAAAGCTGATTACACTTGTAGTAGTGTTGCTGAAAGAAAAAAATCACTAAATGTAATGTAAACAGAAAGTTAACAGTTTCCCTTATGCCTGTAGCCATAGAGACTAAAATATTATGTGTATTCTGTGAATAAAAATATATGAACCTGACCAATAGTGGCCTATATGTGTATATATGTAATATATATTTAAATGCATGTAATTTATAGTACATATCTTTAAGTACAGTTAACTTATACAAAATCATTGAATATATAGATATATATATATTTCCATTGGCAAATATTTTTATCATAATGCCCCAACAATTTAAAAGAGATGCAATTTTAAAGAGATACAATTTTAAAGTTAGTGTTAACCCCCCCCAGTGTTTACTCTCTGTATGTGTATATGAACATGTATGCACACATATTAGCACATATGTACACATGCACACGTGTGCTCTGACTCTCTGGGAAGTGGATGCAGTGTTCTGCTTGGCGCTACTTGTGCTGTGCAGGTGTCTGTGGCTGCTGTGTTGGGGGAAAGCTTCAGCTCAGAAGTGTTCTTCTCCACAAATATTCCCTCCCCAACTTCCAGAACAAAACAAACTTCCTCTCTGAGCACCGTGCTTGCATCTCTAAAATAGATCTTCCATGCCGTCTCATGTGACACTCCATCTCTTCTTTTCTGGAGTTAAGTGAGGTTGGAGGACTCTCGTCTGTGGTTGCTATTGCTGCCTGAACACCGAGGCTGCTCAGCAGGTATGTCAACGTGTGCTTGAGTGCTTCTTTCGCAGCAAACCCTCTTCTGGTCAATAACAAGCAGTTCTTGCTCACTATTGATTTCCTTTTTCAATGGGATGTTTGTTAACACATCTCAGTCTTTAGAGAATTAGGGATAAGTGTGAAAATAGATACTTTCACTCCCTGTCTTTATTTATTTCAAGTTTTAATTTACTTTCAGGCACGTTGTTTCAATATCTGACTTTCCCCAGGGAGAGAGGCTAGCAGAGTGGGAGGAATGTCATTTTTCAGTCGACAGAAATAGAGGTAAATCAATCTGGTGCCCACATGCTCTGTGGATGTTGGCGGCCAGCCAGAGTTCAGGTCTCAATTAAGCAGATTAGGCCAAAGAAAGCACAAATGCAAACCCAGGCAAATTACCAAAAATTGCTGTTATTCCAGCATTCCACCACACTGGATTTCTGAGTATAAACTGTTCCCCCCCAAAAAATATGATGGCTTAAGACCGAAGACAGCCAATTCTTTCGCCAGCTTCAAATCTGTTTGCTTGATTTTCAGAGACGCCCCCGTCTGAGCCAGACAGGTGGGCCTCTGGGACGCTGTGCGTGTGGACACGTGCACACTGCCGATTCATCACGTCAAAGGCAGCACTTGCTCTGCAGGCCTCATCGGAATAACCACATCACACAATGGCTTCTTTCTAAATAAACAGATGAGAAGAGCTGGCTGATAAGACCCTTGTAGAATATTTCAGGCTAAATTCAATCAGCAGTCCCTGAATGCAGACAAGCAGCCTTCTATGCTGGCTGGCCGGCTTGGAGAACGCTATCATCCATCCTGTGCACAGGCCCCGTAATTGCATCTCATTCCTGAATCCTGAAAAATAATGACCCTCTCCTCCCATGGTTTGCAGAACACATGGGGAGGAAATAGCTGATCTGAGCTAACTGGCCCAGGAATCCTAACCAGATGATGGAAAAATGTTTTGTCAAAGTAAGAGTTCTTTGAATTTTTAAGAGCCCTGTATAATCTAATAAACAGCTTTTTCAAGATAGAGTCCAATATGGGGCCAGTAGGACTATCTGCCATTATTTCCATATCATTCTGCCAACTCTTTCATTTCGGGTTATCCAGAGAAGAATCCAAAATATAACATTCCTTCTTAGTCCTCCCCCTACTTCTCTTTTTGGCAAGAGTATAGAAGACTTTCCCCCCTTAAGCTAAACAGTAAATGACACAGTTGAAGAAAAAAAAGTCTTGTAAAACTGCATTGTGTTTTCAACTTTATTAAATAACCCTTCCTCTCCCCGCCAAAAAGTGACTTTAAGAAGTCTGCTAAGCTACTGTTGGTTTGTGGAGGTGCTGGCTAGTTGTCTCGCTGTCTCAGTAAGTGGCCTCTTTGGTTTGTTTTTATGTTGTTTGTTTTCGGCTTCTGTCCACAACAGGCAGTCACTTCCAACCATGAAGTCTAAAGCACTGAGACTCTTCAGAGGCTGGTGCTTTTGGCCAAAACCACGGAGGAGGAAGACACAGGGCCTTACCCTGAGCACCTCCACTGGTGCCTCAGGAGCACCATGGCGACTGCTTTTTCTGCTCTCTGGACAGTGTGGTCTATAGGAGTGAAGGTGCCATCTTCCCATATTGGCAAATCCTTCATCCTTACCTCCTAACCATTATCTACATCCAGATGTCCACATTGTCTGCCAGGTCAAGCCTGCTGGGGACAAAGCTCCGTGCCTCAGGATTACCTTCTCTTCATTTTAAAACAAATATTCTTTCCCTATTGCAACTAGTTGAAAGCAAAGTGATTTTATAATAAGACTAACTCACATTGAGTTGAGAATGACTGATACCAATGTGAAGCATACCACTTGCAGGGTTTTTTCTTTTATATTTTAAGAATAAAGACATTCACTGAGCATTTTTAGCATAACATATTCTGTTCTTTTATGTCATACCCTGGATCCCAATTTTAGACTTGAAATATATTATTTGGAATATACTTTCACTGTAATGTTAAAAGAAAATCTATATTAATATCATTTTAAGGGCTGTCATAGGTGAAGAACACCTCTCCAAACCTCCAGACCCTGCCATATTGGAAACTGGTTACTCAGACCACTCTCTCAGTCATCCTACATCTAAACCTGGGCCACGGGCTGAAAGTCCTCCTGAGGTATCTTTGAAGAATGCAGAGAAGTCCCATGTAGGAAGGCATGTTCTATAGAGTAAAGTGAATAAATGCATCATTAATTCCTTTATAACATATTCTCTTCTTTGCTTGGTAAAATTTGTCCACAGTTTCTGCCTTTTGATCTCCTATCTGCGAAGTGTATACAGAAGAAGTACAATGAGGTGGCTATTAGCACATGAAGAGGATTTCAGAGGACTGAAAGCTCATGAGGATACAGAACTGTAGAAGACCAAAGTCACGTTCAGGCTAATGAGCCTCTGAAAACTCCAAAGAAGTAGCCCAGATATCATGGATTGGGGTTCAAAACCTCAGAGATTCAGATGGTGGAAAACTCATTTGTCTTGACCCAAGTCGGGGAGTGAGAAGGAGGCAGCAGCCACCGAACAGGAAAAGGAAAAGCTGAACGCTTGAAGAGGGAAAGTCAGTGAGCTCCTGGTGTCTGTAGTGTAAACATTTCAGAAAAACTCCCAGAAGTTTGATGGGTCCATGTGTGTCTGTGGAACTGAGCCCTTCTTCTGTCTTTTCTGGAAAGCCGGCAAAATCCAGGGCAGGTCGCCATCTTGGATGGACTCTGCTGGGGAGGGGGAGAGGAAGGACAGAACCAGATAGAAGGAGCAATGCCTCAGGGAGTAATGTTCAAGAACCTCTTAGGATAATGGGATAGGCATCTTCAGTGGGGACCAAAGATGGAGGACAAATAGCACTAAGAGGAAAGATTTACATTTTACGTTTATGGTAGAAAAAAAAACTGAGTTGGAATTTTCAACCTTGTTCCCAACTATTTCCCAAAAACCACTTGTCATGTTGTCCATCCTTATTGCACAAATGCAAGTTTCCTGCCCAGTTACCGATGAGTCACATGCCATGATGCCCGTGCTCTTTTATTCCCAAGATAAGCACTCCCTTCAAAGGGAGAAAGACACCAAGGGAATCTTTCTAACTTTCTTGGATAACAAATCTACATCTATTCCTTGTGAACGAATTGATCGGAAGCAGTGTTATTGGAAGAAACTCTATAAAGAGGAAATATAGATTGCAACTTGATTTTCCCCCCAATATCCTAGAAACCTTATGGCATATGAGCACTCTGCAAATGCCCCGTCTCTTCCTAAGACCTATAAAACCATTCTCTCCTTCTCAGGCCATCTGGTGTTTGCGTTAGGCTTTCATGTGGCTTTTCACTCACAAGACCAAGCCTTCACCCACGCGCTCTCATGCCAGGAATTTCATCCCACCAGTGCTTTGTCCAGACGTCCCCTCTTCCTCTCACACATTTCTTGAAGCATCCTGATTTTCCTGAGCAAAAAAATGTTTTTTTCTCCCTATCTTTTTTCTTCAACAGAACCTCTAGGTATGAAATCAACGATTGTACCTCAGCTTTGTACATATTTTAGTTGTTTATTTATTCATGGGTATTGCTTGCCATTTGCAGGAATGGTTTAAATGTTCTCTACATACTTACTCTCTTCTCTCTTTGTCAGTAATGTTCATGTGCGGTTGTCACCTGTTTACAGGCCAAAAATATGTTCTTTAGCCACTTTGGCCAATAGTTTTCAAAAATGATCACATATAAATATCCCCTGAGAAGTAGAAAGAAAAATCGGAGTTTTTATATTCATATGCATGTACAAAAATATGCCCATATATATGTTTATACATATAGGTAAATGTCTATACATATATTTTTAATATCATCTTTTGTTTTTAATTTGTAACTCCATTAAAAACGTAGTTAATTTTTTTGTTCAGTATTTATATAAGTATAATTGTTCATGTCCCGAGTGTTTATCTGCTAGGAATGAATGATCGCACAGTGGGGACGTTGTACCATCGTCAATTAGCTGTGGCGGAGCACCATGATGAAGCGAAGGTGCTGACAATGACAACCACTCATTGCTTGCTTTTTGGTGATTTAAAAATTGCTATCTAATTATAATGTGGCCTTTGATACTCTTTTTAATAGGCAAAAAACAATTTACAGTCACTCCACTTCAACGATCCACGTGAAACACTTCAGTTACAATGGAGAACGGAAGAGCCCGGTTGATGCTACGGTGCACTGAACACTAGCAGTCAGCGATATTTACCAGGCAAAGGGAGCACATCCATCTTTCATTCCAGTGATATAATCGCTCACGGCATGATCTGATTTTCAGAGAGCTGGTATTTCTACTGCAGAGCTCCAGTGATATCCTGGCACAAATAAGGCTGTGCTTGGACTGGCCGATGGTGGGACTGAGCCCAAAACCAGGGTTGCGACTGTGGTAGGAAAAGGCTGGTTTGCGGCACAACATGTGGCTGATGTCAGCCCCTTCCTGACCCAACCGCTTCAGCACGTGGACATCCTAGACAGAAACCTAGTGTGCTTCATGGCCGGCAGGTCAATAGAAAGGACGATGTGACAGCAAGGGAGAGCCAGGCAGTTCCATGGCCTGCACAGCATCACCAAGAAAGCAGTTTTCTTTACTTCTGAGTCCTCCTCCAGAGAAACATCCGCCCAAATGGCAGTGACCGTGGTAGGGACACTTGCGTTTCTTGTGGAGGCGGATGTTGGCTCTGGAGACCACCAGACTCTCCTATTTGATTGAGGGCCCTGCCTTGCTACTTTCAGAGTCTGCTGTGTGGGCTGGCCGGCTCTGGGTTTCCTGAGTATGGATGCAGCAAAGGCAGCTCTCGCCCTGGAGGAGCCCTTTAGCTGATGGCTAAAAGTCCTGGTTTTCTTTCCATGAAGCCATGGTCAACAACGGGAGCTGACCTCTTGGTCATGGGAAGAAGGTGTAGAGGTCCCTGGCTAGAGAGGAAGGACAACCTCTTGACAATCTGAATGGAGGGTCAGAGTCACTAAACAAGCACAGACTGAAAAGAAGCAATATCAAAATGTTAATGATTTGGTGAGATTACAGGTGGTTTTATTTTTCCTTTGTACCTTTCAAGTACACATTCTCTATAATGAATGAGCATGTATTTCTTTTAAACAGGAAAAATAAACAATGTTAAAATATGCTTCAAAATCCTGAAAGCAGTAAAAGAATTTTACATAAATATGCACTCATGTGCAGAAACCCTAAACAAATCAGGGTTGCCAGAAACCACAAAAGGTAATTTTATTCAAATTCAAAATGTGAGCAATTACTATCTCTATTTCAGATACTCACAGAACGAGATACCGGGACTGAATTGGGTTTGTGGATGGAGTAGACAGCTTTGCTTTCTCTGTCGGCTGGTTTCTCCCTGTCTAACTAGGATTACATTTCCAGAATATCTGCTTCCCCATTTCTCCTCCTTTTCATTTTTCCATAGTTGCAATCTCCTGTAATTATGGAACAGTTTTTCCTGGAGCAGCGACACTGAGATTAGCCAGTTTGGAGCCAACCTGAGTATTCCCACTGGGTGTTAATACTCTTTGTAGGAACAGTTTTCAGGACAGAGTCCACTTAGCTCCCAGACTTAAAACAGCTGGAAAATACATGACTTGAGTCTTTAGCTCTGACAGCATTTGCATCTACTGTTAAGTAGTACTTAATGCCTACCTAATTTGTTTGAATTTTATTTTATCGTCCTTAAATAATCACTACAGTAAATAAAAGCAGTTACAAGTTACTGAAGTATAATTCAAAATACCTAATTCTAAAGAGCCGGTCAACTGCCTGGATAATCAAATACTAAAGTTCAGGAGGGAGTCAGAAAAGTTGGGTATTGTTTATATTTTTGAAGGATGCTGTCTTTAAACTGCACACACTTGTCCTTAAATTGTCTGAATTTAACCCCAAAGGACATGTCCCTCAAATTAAGTCCTCTGGCACCTTGCTGATATGCTCGTATATTTATTTAAGAAATCATGAGAGTTCCATTTTGTTCATTTCTTTAGCACTAATCTATACTACATACTCAACATTTAAACATAGGCTTTGTCATCATTCATTCATTCTTTCATTCCAGACCTTCTGTGTTATACCAGGGAATAAAACAAGCAAAAATCTCTGTGCACTGGAGCTTACATTCTGCTAGGTGGTAGATAAACATAATAAACACGTAAAATATATAGTATGTGAGGTCCAGTGGAAAAAACACAGCATAACAGGGAAGATCAGGAGAAGGTAATCTGAAATTTTATATGTGTGGGGCTCTGGGTCACTTCATTGAGAAGGTGACTTTTAGGTAAAGAGTTATAAAAAAGTGGGGGTCAATCAAGAGAAAGGTGTGACGCAAGCAGACAGAACACAGGATGCAGGACTCCCGAGGAAAGAGTGGGGAAGCAGGAGGGGAGGGTGGCCTATGAACAGCAGTTCAGCCATGAGTGTGGCTGAGGCTGGTGCTGAACGTGAGGCCATAGGGATCATGGGAAGGTAGGGATTATGGAGGGGCTCCTAGGCCACTGTGGAGATCTTGATTTTACTCTGAAACAGGAGCCACTGCAGGATATTAGAAGCAGGGCTGGCGTGGTCTGGTGTCTGAGGATCACCCTGGCTACGATGTTGAGAGTAGGCTGAAGCGGATGAGGGCGGCAGCAGAGAGACCAGGTAGGAAGCAATAGCAGTGACTCTGTGTAGGTGCGTAGAGCAGAGTGGTGGCAGAGACCCTGGTGAGAAGTGGCCAGACAGGACCTAGTCTGAAAATTTGCTGACGGATCAGAGGTGGGTGTGGGAGGAAAAGAAGAGACAGAGATGAGATAGAGAATTTTTGGACTGAGCAATGGGAAGGGTAGAGTTGCCATCCACTGAGTTCCTGTTTGTTTCTGGGACCCGATGATAAACTTCTGGAAGAAAAAGACCAGTGTTCTGTAAAGCTCACAGGACTTCACAGAAACATAATAAAAATTATATTTAAACATAAAATAAAGTTTAATGTTCCCCTCATTTGGCCTTTTCTGGCCAACCAGGAATGCCTCAACCATCACCATGGGGCCATCCAGCCATTAATAGCTCTGCCTCCCTCACTGGTGTGGTGCCCACTTGTTCCCCAGGATGGTCCTAATGGTGGCCTTTGGATGGCCACAAGGATGGGTCTCTGCAGCTCTGGCTGGTGTGGCTCAGTGGATTGAGTGCCAGCCTGTGAACCAAAGGGTCTCCCATCTGATTCCCAGTCAGGACACATGCCTGGATTGTGGGCCAGGTCCCCAGTGGGGGCATGCAAGAAGCAACCACACATTGATGTTTCTTTCCCTTTCTTTCTCCCTCCTTTCCCCTCTCTCTGAAAATAAATAAATGAAATCTTTTTTAAAAAAAGAATGGTTCTCTGCCTCTCTATTTGGAGCATTATTTTACCCTCTGGGCTCCATATGGGCCCAGCTACTTTCCCAAACATGTGCAAGTCCAGGGAAAGGGATGCGGGAAGATGGAGGAAGTCAGCTCACACCCCTGATCTAACGATCCTATTCTCTTGTACTACAAACAAGGTGGATTTAATCTAGAAGAGGTGGAACAAACATATTGAAGCTTTTAACAGGAGCCAACTGACATAAAGTAGTCAGTAACATAATGGGTGACGCTGCAGCAAACCTAATAGTCTCAGGCAATTGCTGCTCCGGGGAAATGGGGGTGCAAAGCACTAAACTGTGTGAGCTGACTGCAGCCCAGGGATCCCTCTCCAGCCCATGGGAGCAGTCCCATTAGGATCCCACCCCCAACCTTGGTCATTTGAAGGCTCATCCTTCTGCTGACTCTTTCTTACCACAGCCCTCTCTCTGACTCATTCATTTTTGGTGATCCTCATACTCCACCTTACGTTACTTTCTGACTCTTGCTACCCCTGATAGAAGTACTCAGGTAGGAGATGCCTTCATACCTCTGTGTCTTGCCAGCCCTGTTCCTGTAAATGCCGCAGGCATTTCTCTGTGGCAGTAAAGTAATCTCTCTGTGTCACAATTCAGCATTTACTAACAAAAATTTACCAGTGTGGTTCAGCATGCCAACATGTGAGATGAACAATCTTTTTAATTTTTGCTGATCAGGTGGGCAGGAACTGTATCTCACTTTCCTTTTAATCTGTTTTTTTTCCTAACTACTGGTAAGGCTGTGAATTAACTACTTATATCCCTTTACTCTTTTTTCTGTTTGGGTGGTTTGTTTGCCTTTTTTTTAAGTTATATATTTTGCAAATGTTTTCTCCCAGACTGTCCTTGGTTTTTAAATGAAGGAGAAGTGGGAAAGAATATTTCACTAACTTAAGAAAAATGTCTGATGAAAATATAATTATTCTTTTAGTAGATATCAAGTGTATCTGGGTTAATACATTTTAAAGTATTTATTTGAACATGAAATTTGCCAGTATATTATTTGTTTTGCACATACAAGGGGGACCACAGCAGGTATTGTATTTCAACAGTGTTTTTTTCTTTAGGGACATTCCTTGTTGA
>PVKM010006405.1:0-44369 GCA_004027735.1 Carollia perspicillata | reverse complement strand
AGTATACTAGGGGCTAGGATGTCACTGGAGTTACTAGTGTATTCGATTACTGCTGGCATTGGAAACTAGCCAGCACTCCAAATTAAGCATCAGTTAGGTCACTGAAGTATGATTGTTCAATGCTGTTGAAGTTCTATCTGACTTTGTGGTAGATTCACTTTTTTGTTTGTTTGCTTTTAATTATATTTTATATTGATTAGGCTATTATAGTTGTCCCGAATTTTTCCCCTTTGCCTCCCTCCACCCAGCACCACCCACTCCTTTAAATGCTCTCTGTACTCACAATTCTGTCTCTGTTCTTTTTGTTTGCTTAGTTTGTTTTTTTAGATTCAGTTGTTGATAGGCAGGTATTCAATGCCATTTTATTGTTCATAGTTTTGATCTTCTCATTGTTAAATAAGTCCCATTAACATTTCATATAATAATGGTTTGGTGATGATGAAGTTCTTTAGTTTTTCTTGTCTGGGAAGCTCTTATATCTGCCCTTCCATTCTGAATGATACTTTTGCTGGGTAGAGCATTCTTGGTTGTAGGCCTCTGCTATTCATGACTTTGAATATTTCTTGCCAATCACTTCTAGCCTGCAAAGTTTCTTTTGAGGTACATTTACTTTTTATTCATGATTTCAAATCTCGAATGAACTCTCAATACTTCCTGGAAGTCCCACTGAGTATTTAAACTTTCTGTGACACTATGTCCTCCCTTCCTCTCCCTAAACTTCCCATCTGCTTTAAATATGGGCATAATAAGGACACCTACCTTGCTGTGTTGATTTAAACCAGGAGCTGAGAAAGAACTCAGTTTTGATTGACTATGTGTACAAACCTATCTCACTAGCTTATTGTGAATATTAAATGAGTTAATAAATGAAAAGTACTTAGAACATCACTTGGCACATAGTAACTATTGGTAAATATTAGCAATAATGGTGAGTATTACCACTTGTGCCTAAACCCATTTCCTTCCTCTTTCCTCTTTTGCCTGAGGAAGCATCCCTACTCTTGCCAAAAGCCAAACCCTCAATCTGCTTACTGGAATCCATTGCCCTTTATGTTCTCTAGTATTGTCCCTTGGGTTACCCTCCCCCACCCCACCCTCCATCAGTAACCTGTCCTCCTCTCTGAATTTTTTTCAGCCACATACAAATGCGCTTCACTATCCTCAAGTGTTCAACCCGCTCTGAATCTCGCTTCTAGCCTTGTAAGTCCTGATCTTGCCGAGATCATTAATGATTTCCATGTTACCAAATTGAGCAGTCATATTTCTATCAACATATTTGAACATAGCTGATGGCTATCTACTTCTTAAAATACTCTCCTCTCTCAGGTTCTGTGATGTCACACCACGGAGTTTTCTCTTACCACTTTGAACATTTCATCCCAGTTTTCTCCCAGTATTCTCCTTCTCTACTCAGTATCTTGCTCCTTTCTATGGATATGGTCCTGGGCGTGCACACTCTCATTCATGCCCATGGCTTTATTCAAAATTTATGTACTGAAAACTCCAAATTTAGATCTTTGGCCTAACCTTTCCTATACCTATATGACATCTCTTTGACGGTGTGTCACAACACTAAAAATTAATAGCTAAAGCCAAACTCTTGATTTCCTTCCCACTCCACCTTCCAAAATTTCCTTTTCTAATTATATCCATTTTAGTGAATGGCGTTAACATCCATGCAGTGGCTTGAGTCAGAACTCTGGACTTCATTCTTGACTCTCTCCTTTTTCTTAATGTTTTTATCTTTATTCCTCCTCATCTCATCCATTAGCAAGTCTTGTCTATTCCATCTCCAGAATACAGGGTACAGCAGAAGTAATGCCATTAAGTGTGGTTGGTAGGGTACATGAACGTTTGGCACAAGATGGACAGCAATTTGAACATTCCACCTGAAATGTCACATGGTGTACTTGAGTGTGATATTGTTAGGTTGCAGAATTACATACTAATGATTTGGTAATAAAAGATTTTGTAATTTAAAAAGGGGTATTATTGCCCCTTTGAAAAGCACTCATTGGGCCTTTTGCTAACAACCCACTGAGCCATCAAGAAAGGGCAAAGTAAAAATACCTCTTTTGGGTGAAGTGGCAGCTTGTCATGTTGTTTTGCTTCAATCAGTGGTGTGACGAGGGAAAAAAAGTAAAAAATAAAAAAAATAAAAAAGGGCATTATTTGTTCTGGACCCTGTATATTGCAATGCTGACCACTTTTCTGCATCCCTGCTTCTCTACCATCCCAGACTAAACAAACGTCACCTTTTGCCTAGACTGCATCAACATTTACGCAATTCATTATCTACACTGATGTATGAGGGAGTTTTAAAAAGTTATAGAACACCCCTCCTCTATTTTAAAAATATTTCTATATTTTATCAGTTTGCTTTAAAATAGCCCTATAAAACCTGGCCCCTGTCCAACCTCACCCCTATTTTCTACCCTTGTCCCCCAGCTCACTCCATCCAGCCACACTGGTCTTCTTTCTCAAATGCACCAAGCTCAAGACTTTTGAACATTCTGTTTCTCTGCCTGGAATAGTCCTCTTTTTCCTTCTTACCTTTCTGGATTCAGGTGAAATGTCACCTCCTTAGAGAGACGTTTTCTCATTTCCTAGCTAAACAGCCTTCTTTCCCCTCTCGTTATTTTCTACCTCTGTGCCCTCTTAATACTCTTCAAAACCCTTACCAAAATTTTATTCTCTTGTTTGTAGTCTGCCTCTCCCTCCTCATCCAAAACGGGTGAGGTCCATTTCTATTTTATTCACTACCACCCAACAAAATACTTAACACAGTGGAATCTTCATAATACTTGTTCAGTAGTAATTAAGTACATAAATAAGCAGTCATCAAAGTGTTAATATGAGCAGTTGAAACCATAGAACTGAATCAGAGCTTTGGAAAAGTTCACTTAAAACGTTGGACCATGACAAATTATTCTCCCAGAAAGTGGTGCCAAGTCCTGATGACGGTGAAGTATCTCATGACTGTGACAGGATCTTTCCTTCCTCCAGTTTTTATGCAGATGACACGCCTCCTCTGTGAAATCCTTACTCCCGGCTATTTAACTCCTAACCAAGATCCAACTTGAATCCCTTGCCGTAGGTAAAACGCCTCCCCATATTTCTAACCCACAAGGTCCTCGCAATCCTAGGGAACCTAAAGCATTCCCCTAATAATTATATTCCATTTTGTGCTGTTATTATGAGCCAGGCACTTGCTTAGGAAACAGAGATTAAGCATAAAGTTCCTTGAACTAACATTTATTCAGCATACCTGACTATCTGAAGCATTTTATAGCATCAACACTTATTAATTCTCACTGAAAACCCATTTTCTATTTTTTTAATTAACAAATATTTTCAGAGCACATACTATGTAGCAGGTCCTAGTCTAAGGACTATACAAACAATAATTGATTTAACCCTCATAACAAAACTAAGAGGAAGGTAGTATTATTGTCCTTATTTGATAATTTGGGAAACAGAAGCAAAAAGAATTTATTTGCTCAAATATAGAGATAATAAATAACAGGCCAGAATTTGGGCTTGGGCAAATTAGGCTCCAGGGTCTCCATGCTCAACCACCATTCTAGAAATCTCTTTCCTCCTGTGAGGTAGGGAAAGTCTACTTGTTTCATCAGAAGGAACTCTGAACCAAGAGGTTAACTTTGCTAGAGTTGCACAGTTCACTCATGTACTCAACGTCAAATATTTGTAAAGTGCCTACTAAATGTCAGACACTGTGTTGGCTTCTGAGATACAATGTTGGAACAGGCTTGTCCTCAGAGAGTTCACAATGCAGCTAATACATCAGCAATGTGGGATTTACATTGAAAAGTTTCTGGCTTCAAAACTAAAGTGGCCTTTCCGTGGCCTAATTCTGAGTTAGAGGAAATTTGGGGGGTTCAGAGATGAAGCCTCAACTGACAAGGGGTGGCAGTGGGGCAGCTCTGAAAGGCCTCACTGAGGAAGAAAGCACTACGTACAACTTTTCTTGTTATTCAAATGGTCAAATGCTCTACGTTTCAAATTCATCCCATCTGCACTCACTGCCATCTCCTTGAGGACTGGGATTCTAAGTTAACATTGCTCATAGTGTTTAGGATAGTGTGGCACACACGGCCCGTGTTCAGTAAAGGGATCCTGGATGAGTTGTGACTGGCTGCATTCTCCCAACAGTGAACAGGCCTGGCAGTATGTAGTTTTGCTACGGTTAAAATCTGCTGTGTTCAAGCTTCTTCAAACCTGAACACTTAACTACTATGCCAGACATACACGGCCTTTTCCCAGCTCTTTGGGGACAGTGTTTCAAAGACTGAATGGCATGAAACCAGGAGGTATTCTGAATATCCTCTTTACCACATGGCCTACCTCCTGTGCATTTCCAGACTCAATATTGTCTTCCTTAAGGAATCTCACAGCCCCATCCACTGCTACCAAGTCTTCTGGAATGAGGAGTCCTGAGGTCATAAACCACAAATTGTTTCATGTCTATGTTACCAAAATAGGCAAACCAAATTCCCACTTCTTTTTCTTCTACCAGTGTGACGGGGACCACCAGGCCCTTGGTCCTCGGAGACGATGTAAAACCTAACCAATGTACACAGAGCAAACACCACTGTTGGCCATGATGCCTCGCTTGTCATGGAGGAATGGGGGTTTATTAATAATAGTTTTGCCATGTGGCAGACACATCTGGGCCACTAAGTGTCAGTCATAGGAAGCAACTCAGGAAAAACCCCATATAGTCACTTAGTCCCTCATCTGCCAAGGCTGTGGGCTATGTTTCTGTCTTCTGTGTTTTAATAGCATTTCAAAATAAAAGATGAGATGTTACCTGAAAGTGCTCACCTGTGATTCAGGATTATTATTAACAAAGGTGCTCATGTTGGGAAAATGTAAAACAAAACATACAAGAAGTATGTTTCAACTTATAACCCTGAGTAGGCTGTTCTCCTCAGTTTACACTGAAAAAAAAAACCTAACTGACTAATGCACTTCAATTAACAGACACACGTGGCATCTTCTATGGAAACTCATGGGCAAAGGGAAAAAATCTACATTCATTTATTTAGCACTTATTTATTTAACCTTCTGGCTGGGCTGGGCTGTTGAATTTGGTTTTATATCCTATTGAATTACAAAATTCTGATGGGAATGTGTGTCAGCTGTTTGCTGAAGGAAAGAAAGACTTCTGTTCTTTGTCTTTTCTCATAATAGTGCCAAGAGTCCTACAAGTTTGTTTAGAAAAGTTAAAATATGTGAAGAGTAATAGCATGACCCTAGCTGGGCTTTCTTTCTACATCTCCTGTTCTTTCCTCCACACAGTACGCTGGGCAGGCTCCTCGTACCTCCTACCTGAACCACGATGCAGCCCTTTTCCTGGTCTCCTCTCAAACTCCTCCAATCCATTTGGCTGAAGGCCACCCCAGTCAGAACCAGCTAAGCTTTTCTGGGAGACCACCACATACCTGCTCTGTGTATAATGCAATCAAGCATGGCTCTAATGCTTAATTGAATTCTCACACTCACTTTGGATGTGAGGAAGGTTGCGGTATGGACAGCAGCCAAGGGCATGGGCTGAGGATCAGGAAAAAAGATTTTAAATCCTAGATTCACTATTCCCCCTCCCCCCAGCTTTATTGAGATACAGTTGATATCTAACATTGTGTGAGTTTAAGGTGTCCAACACGGTGATTTGATACACATATATATTGTGAAATGAATACCAAGATAAAGCGAGTTAGCATGTCCATGACCCTTTTACTTTTAAACGGAGACTTTGGGGAAGTCATTATCCTCATCCGTAAAGTGAAAGAAAGGACAGTCCCTACTGCGTGTAAAGTGCAGCATAGGGAATATAGTCAATGATATTGAAGTAACTGTACACGGGGCCAGGTGGGTACTGGAAATATCGGGGAGGGGAAATTTTGTAACGTATACAATTGTCTAACCACTACAATGTACAGCTGACAGTAATATGAAATAATATGGAAAGTAAACTGTAATTTAATAAATTAAAAAGTGAAGAAAAATCATTAAAACTTGCAATAGAGTCTGGAAAAAATCAGTCCTTACTTTATTGAGTTTTTGCCTTTAAAATAACTTTATTGAGACAGATGCCACCTTTTTCAAGTGTACGAGTCAATGGTTTTTAGTAGATTTACTAAGCTGTGCAAACAGTACCATAAATCAGCTTTAACACTTTTTACATCACCCCTGTATGACCCCTCATACACCTTTACTGTTAACCCCTGCCTCCTGCTCCTGCCCAATTTTTGTCTCCATATCTTTACTTTTTCTGGATATTTCATGTAAATATCTTATATTTTATGGTATCTCATATCTGGCTTCTTTCACTGAGCATAATATTTTTGGGGTTCGTCTACGTCGCACATAGCATACACCTTTCCTACTGCTGACTGATATTTTATTGTGTGGAGGTACCACCTTTTGTTTCTCTACTCACCAGCTGATGGACAGTTGGGTTGTTCCTGGTTTGGGCTGTTACAGGAAATGCTGCCGAGAACATTTGTGTTCAAGACTTTGTGTGGATATATGTCTTCAGTTTTCTTGTGTAGATACCTTACAGTGGAATTGGTGGGCTATATGGTAAATTCATTTTTAACTTTTTCAGAATGCACAGGGCTGTTGTGACGCTTCTGTTGCATGCAGATGGCCTAGCCTGGTGCTACACAGGAAGTAATGATCAACGAAGACTGTTTTTGTTGTCATGGCTGTGGCTCTTTTTTGGGAGGTTTCGTCTTCCTTACTGTGTAGATAAGGAGGCTAAAATCAAGCTCGGAAAGGGTAATGAATTTGCTCAAGATCACACAGCTAATCAGATAGAACAGCTGAAAATTTCTCTCATGTTTTCTGACTCTAAGCCTGGCACTGTCTTTTGCCACCAGAGCCTGTACCACAGTAACCATCCCAAGGAGCCACGCTCTGATAATGCACTCCCCTGCAGGACAAGTATCACTGGCCCCTCACTGCACATAAAATCAAATCTCAACTCTTGTGCTAGGTATACAAAGCCCTTTATTATTTTCCCATCCATCTTTCCTGCTTAATCCCTCACCACAGCCCCCAACCTATTTTCCCTTCACGATTCCCTCAGGATGGCTTTTATTCCAATAACTCAGTCCATATTCTTTGAGCCACTATGCCTTTGTTCAAGCATGGTCTGCTTTCTTGAATGCTAAAAGTAAGAACACTTTTGCCTTTTGAAATCTTATGCTATAGGTATAGTCTTCCTATGTTGGTGGCCCTGGTCAAAAGTAATTGGTAGTCTCCTCATCTACTTAGTTATAATAGGTGCTCAGTGAATGTGCTGACTGACAAAAGCTGAAATGACCAAACACCTCAGCTGTACAATGAATGGCCCATATAAAGAAAGTAATAATTTTAAAAAATTCAATAAAAACTCATTATAAATATCCTAGGCATAGGACAGTACAAAATGTTTTTTGTACCTGGGACAGAATCCTGCTTCTCTCTGTGGGACCAGAGCATTATATTCACACTTCAGGCAAATTCTTATCACATTGTATTACATACCCACTTATGTTTGCCCCATAAGACTGTGAGTTCCTCCAGAGAAGAAACTGTCATTCATTCTTGTACACTAATCACCCAACACAATCTCCCGATCCATGTAGTGGTGAGTATTCACTAGATGCTTTTAGGGTGCATGAATGAGTGAACAGAGGGTGAGTGAATGAGAGAATGAGGTACTCTGTCCCTATGTGTCTGACAAAAAAGACAACAACCATTAAAAATAGGCAGTGCTCTCTTGTCTAACCTCAGAGTTCTAAAAGAGATTTCTACTTGAAGAAAGATCTGATTTTCCCATTGGCCTACTGTTAATCCTATTTCCTCCAAATAGCTCACCTGATTAAGTCAGTAAGTATATATGTAGAATATTTTCCTCCCAGTCCAGTTTTAAGCCCCTTCTAAGCAAGGGACACACACACACACACACAATACTTAAAGAGAAAAAAATTTCCAAATTATATAACCTCCAAGACACAGTGACTTTTCCTAAGTAGGTTGTTAGATTCTACCAAAGATCTAGCAGAGGGCTTTGCACATAGTACAAGCATTGTGAATAGTTGTTGAATAATGGAATCCAACAAACATTTATTAAGTGCCAATGAGCAAGACCCAGTTGCAACCTTCCAAGACTGCTGGCATAAGGGGGCTAGCAAACATATAAGAGTAGTAAAAACAACTATGTATTTGCTCATTACTCGATGACTGGCACTATTTTAAGGGTTTTATATGAAGTAACTTATGTAAGCCTCATAACAACTCTAAAAGGAAGGTATTAAAAATGAAGAAAATGAGGATGAATAACCTTAGCTATAGAGAAGGTTTAAGAAGTAATTAGCCTAATAAGCAGTAGTGCTAGGATCTAACCCTAGGTAGTCTGGTTCCAGAATCTCTCCCATGAGAATGCTTTTAAGCTTAGGTGAGGGGCCATATCCCCTTCAGTTTTGTTTCTTCAGTGCTCATAAGCACTGATGATTGTTTGCTGTTGAACCATACCAACTACAAGGCCAACAAGGAGTAGGAAAATAATAAAGACACATCGTGTTATGCAACAATAACATGGCTTAATGTCAGGATGTGAAGGGGTGGTAGAAGCCCAGGTGTCAGAGCCAGACCAGTGAAACCTGGCTTTGCACTCCAGATTCACCAGTAACTAGCTCAGGCACTGTTTCTTCTCTGACAGAAAATGACCCATCCCAGCACCCCTATACCACCATCTCTGGGCCAGGTGACATCTGGAAAGTCTGAAGTTCTGTAAGATTAGACTCTAGACTCAGAGACTCAAGATAATTCAAACTAAAGGCAACTAAGTTTGAAGTTAAAAGATTTACCTCAGGTCACACACCTGGTTGGTACTGGTACAAAAATTTGGTTTCCTGAGTTTCAGCCCAGTGCTCTTTCACTTAAGTCACAGAGTTTCATTTGAAGTAGGTTAAGTAGAACAAAACATCATAAAAAAGCAAAGAATTCAAAACGGGACTTTCCAGAACAAGTCTAGAATTGGACAGCTGTCTCCTTGTGTTCGAGTGAGGCACACCTCAGTTTCACTACAGATCTGAAATCTAACTCTCCTTGTGATGTCAGAGCCTGGGGATATCTTTTAAGCAGTGAGTAATGCTGTAGACGTAAGTCTCCCACTGCTCTGCTATGTCTTAAAAATTCTACCTTGCCTCCTTTCCCTGCCAGGATGTCCTATTCAATACCCCCCAAAAAAAACACCTTTCAGTAAAGTGGACTTATTCCTGGAAGAGAAGAAGACACTATCACCTCCCTGTTGGCTCAGTTATTTCCCTGAGAGGAGACAATGCTCAAAGTATAGTCTCTTCTAAATTCTCCCTAGTTTTAGAATCTGGAGAACAGAACAGATTAAATGTAGCACAGGAACAGGAGAGTATCATCCAAAGAAAGCTGAGTGTTAGTGGAGCAGCAGATGTAAACATCATTCCAAGGGTATGTGTACCTTTAAGACAGGTACTTGCAACACTTGTACTTACATGATAGTACTAGTGCCAAGTTATAGGCTTTGGAGCCAAATAAGCCAAGCTTTAAATCTTAGCTTCGTCACTTACTAGCTGAATGTCTTTATATTAGTTACTCTCATCAAGGCATGGTTTCATGGGTTTAAAAAATGGGATAGTATTGTTGACTTTATAAAGGGTTGCTGATAATGAAAAAAACAAAAACAAAACAAAACCTTATCCCAGTTTCTAATAGCAAATCTGGTACTTAGTAGGGGATTAATATTATGTTAAGACTTCTTCCCCATGACTTGTAGTTAGAACAAATGCTTTATAGTGAGCTCTTTGGAAACAAAGAAACCACTCTGGGGACAGTGTAGAGCTGGAACTGACTTACCAAACCACTGTTCTATCATATACACTCACAATGCAGGGGAAAAAATCTTAGAATTGAGTCTACCCTTCCTCTGAATGAGAGAATCCCACGTTAAACTTTCTGCATCTGTATAGACAGATGCTCTTCCAGCCGGGAAATGCAGAATGAACCACTCCCCAGGTAAACCCACTCCTTTTCCTGCCACATCTCTAAGGGGTAAAATGGTTCGCTGGGGCAAACATCTCCTCTCCTGTGGATTCTACCCACTGTCACCGGCCTTTGCTCTTGGCCCCGGCAGCACACAATGGTCAAAAGGGAAGGTTCCCCCAACAATCTTTCCTGCTGCAGACTGCAGTGAGTTCCCTCTACAGATGAGGAGTGGGATGTAGTGAGTTATTTCACCAGAAAATTAGGAAATGGAATAGAAGCACACTCCACTGCTGCAGAAGAGAGCAGGTAGAAATAAGTGTTTCTACAACTTGCATTAAACAAGTTACTCAACACCTGAAGGAAAGCTAAGATTTGGGGCAAAAGAACATGGTGAGATGCTAATTCTTTAAATTTTAGAAAGTATCAACAGAAGGTTCAGTTTAGTAATTTGCTGGGGGCAGTTCTTTATCAAAATATAAATAAGGGTGACTAAAAAACTGCACCTTGGGGGCAGGATCATAGGTTTAAGATATTCCAGGCTGGAGGCAGTTACAGGAGCCAGGTGACTTTGGGCTAGACAGCCCAGGATCTTACCGAGATGCAGGAATACAAGGTAACTGCAGAGTCTTGGAACTGTGGTAAACACAAGGCTACGAACTGGACACAAAGAGTTGCCTGGCATAAAGGTGCCCTCCAAAGGGGCTGAAGGCTTCATTCCTGAGTAAGTGCTTTCTCAGTGACAAGAACATAAGATATCAGAGGGAAAGTGGAGATAAGGAGGTTTTAAAATTAGAGTTTGAGAAAGAAGGATGCTCAAGAATGACCTGCTGAATTGGGTGACATTCAGATTTCCACTCTGTGGAAATCAGTGATATACATAGAGAGGATTCCCACCTCACTCCTACCCCTCCTTACAGGATATTTCAGGACAAGGACATTTCCAGGAAAAATTTATCTCTTTTTGAGATATTTCTCCCAGCTGAGTTTAAATAATCAACTGTGGTCTCCAACATGGGGCATAAATTGACCCGTCTTCTTGTGAACCTCAAGCTCTTTTTTCTCATAGCTGCTCTGTAGAGAATGATGAGAACAGTGATGCACTTGTGTTGTCACCAGTGTTTAGTGGGTGTGCCACCAATGGCTGGGTGCTGTTAGGCTACTCACAATGCCAATGTGGTACCCTTCTGGTCTTTCAAGATACCATAAGGTTTTCAAAACAATTCTATGAGCTGGGATGAGTGAAGTCTCAATTAGTCTCAGTAAAAATCTTAGGGAAGATTTTAATTTTCCTGAATCTTACAAATTCTATTTGTAGTAGAGCTGGGCATTAACTTTGGTTTGAACCCCAAGACATGATTTTTGTTTGTTGGTTGGTCTTTGTAATAATTAATTTTATGCATCAACCTGGCTAAGTTATAATACACAGCTATTTAATCAACATTGATCTGGATGTTGCTGTGAAGATTGCTTTGTAGATGTGGTTAACGTGGGCCATCAGTGTACTTTGAGAAACGGGGATTACCGTTGGTGTTGGTAGGCCTCATCCAATCAGTTGAAGGCCTTAAGAGCAAAAATTGAGGTTTCTCAGAAAAAAAAAACAAACAGATTCTGCTTTGTGACTGCATTCTTCCAGTCTGCTCTATAGATTTCAACCTTGCCAGCCCCCACAACTATGTCAGCCAAATCCTTAAAGTAAATTCTATATATGTATGAGGTCTGTCTGGAAAAAGTCCAGCCATTGTTAATATAACAAGAATGGTTTGTGCAACATTGATGTAACCCGGCAGCCAAGAAGAATGGGCTGGAATATGCATGTGTGAACAATGAGGACTTCACTGTACTTACTAGTCAGTGGGGGCAGAAGATGCCATTGAGTGAGCATGTGTACTCCATGGCCATCACAATCAAATGACCGAATGTGTACAGAAATGAATCTGCATCAAATTTTGTGTTAAGCTTGAATATTCCTCCATGGAAACTATTTAGATGATTCAGAAGGCTGCAGCTATGGGCAACTAGTGATTGGCAGTTTCATCATGGCAACATGCCCACTCATGAATCATGTCTCATGCAGAGTTTTTTGGCAAAACATCAAATCACCCAGGTGATTCAGTCCTGCTATAACCTAGATTTGGTGCCCTGTGACTTCTGGATTTTCCCCAAACTAAAATCATCTTTGAAAGGAAAAAGATTTCAAAAAAAAAAAAAAAAGAAAGAAAGAAAGGGACGAGATTTCAGACCATCAGTGAGATTCAGAAAAATAAAACAGGGCAGCTGATGGTGACTGGGAGAAATGTGTGAGGTCCCAAGGTACCTACTTTGAAGGGGACAGAGTCCTCATTGTCCTATGTACAAATGTTTCTTGTATCTTGTATCTTCTTCAATAAAATGTCTCTATTTTTCATATTATGTGGCTGGATACCTTCTGGACAGACTATTCTCCCACTGGTTCTGTTTCTCTGGAGTATCCTGACTGCTATGATCTTTATTTTTATGTAGCTTTTGCTCTAGAGTCTTACTCCAGATGGTGTGAACTCCAGATCAAATTCTGCATTTATTTACATTAGTACTTCCCTTCCCCACTGGCTCAGTGACAGGCTGTAATAGAAATTTTAGCTTAAGAAGTACACAAAAACCTAAACAAATAAATGAATATATAATGAACAAATAATGAATGAATGTAGGAAGAATTTATGGTTGTTTCATAAAGACTTATGATGCTTTTAAAAAGCAACATAGGTCATGAATAGTCCAATATAATGTAAATCAAGTGGGAAATTATGATAGGCAATACTAATTGTAGGAGGCCTTTATAGGTGAGTGAGTTTTTTAATCCAGTTAAGAAGACTGTAGGAAAGGTGGTTTGGAAGTTTGAGGGGCATGGAGAGAGGGGCAAATCAGGGGTGGGCCTAGAAAGGGTCTAGAGAAACTGGTTAAACTTGAGATGAGAAAGGAAGAAACAATGGAAAATAAGGTCCATGAAATCAGAGACCCATTGTGTTGGAAAAAAAAAAGAAACATGGAAGAACCCTTATTTCTCCCTGGGATAAAAAAGTAACAAGCCAGCATGCGCACGTGGCACACAGATGGCATAGAACTGGCTCGCCTGGGAGCTGAAGGACTCATTGTCGGGAGGGCACTCTGC
This sequence comes from Carollia perspicillata, assembly GCA_004027735.1. NCBI lineage: Eukaryota > Metazoa > Chordata > Mammalia > Chiroptera > Phyllostomidae > Carollia > Carollia perspicillata. Next base: position 31,192 of record PVKM010006405.1, on the reverse strand, counting down.
ACGGAGACGTAAAGGAGCTGTGGCCACTGCCTGCCTACATCTTCCCAGCTGTACAAAGACAGGAAAGGCTTCTCCCAGCACGTATGCACCACACTTAAGGCATGTGTTCACTTCACAGAACTGAGCCTCTGGTAGCTTGAGCCTCTATTAGCAATGTAGGGAGAAAGTCAAGTGTTTTGGCCTTAGTAGGATGACAGGTTCTTTTGGTGGGACTGTCCTTTCTTTTTTACTTTGTTGTATTTTCTCCATTACTATTTATCTCCTCTACACCCTCTTCCACCTCCCCCACCTCCCAGCCCTGCTCTGTCACCACAATGTTGTCTGTATCCATGAGTTCTTTCAAAGCCAACCCATGGAGAACTCCTGAGATTTAGCCTTTGCCTCATAGACAAATAGTCACATAGCGTAAGGGAATGAAATAGCTCTTTCATAAGTCCGATTTTCTTTCTGTGCAGGTGGCAACCCAGACTAGCATCACAGGCTTTGAAACACACCGTTTCAAGTTTCCCAAAGCTGGAGCAGCACAGCAGTTCCAAAGTCATTACGTTTCTCCATCCCCATAAGCAAACGCCCTGCTTATCAGAATCTACCCCGACTCAAGGAAGTCCATTTTTCCATGAATAAGACTAATCTTTCTTTCCTTCCTTTCATTTGCATTTTGTGCTACCTGTATTTCATCATTTATTCTTTTTTCAAAATATAATTTGCATCCAGGCACTGAGCATAATGGTATAAGCAGGTAGTTGTAATACATTAAAAGCAATTAAGATTTGTTTAGTGGTTTTTTTTTGTGTGTGCTGGCCATTGTTCCAAACACTTTACATATATTACCTAATTTAGTTTTCATACAATTCTATGCCATTGTCTATGCCATATGAGGAAACCAAGGCCCAGAGATACTGAATTACTTGTATACAATCACACAGAGAGGAACAGAGCCAGAACTAAACTCAGACAGTCTGGCTGCAGAGCTTGCCTGCCGCACCATGAAGGTGGATGGAAGGGGCGTGCGCCAGGTATCATCGACAGAGAAAGCACATGCACTGGGGAGCATGTTCGAGGTGCCAGTAGCTCAGTGGCCCAGGGAGAAGTGTTGTATTTAAAATTCAAATCAGATCATACCAATCTCCTTCTCCAGATCTTTTAACGACCCCCAATGAATTTAGACTAACAGCTGCAAGTTCTACTATGGCCTAAAAATTCTCTGCTCAGTCTGGCCTCTCTCTCACTGTCACTATATCAGGTCTCTGGCTGTAGCACCTTTTAGGTATCAGTTATTGTCTCTACCCACTCAAATCCTACTCAGTGCTTAGGTCTCAAGTTCAAGGTCATTTACAGAAGTTTTTCCTGCCCCTAATCTACATTAATGCCAATAATGACTAATGACAATAATAATTAGAATAAACACTAAATAATGCTAGATGGTAGGCAGGGTTCTAAATGCTTTACATATAAAACTCATTTAAATATTACAACAATCTTAATGGTAAGTACAAGTATTAGTCCTATTTTTACAGGTGAAAAGGTAAGGATACACGCGCACACACACACACACACACATATACAATTCTTAAAATTTTTTACTTTTCTTCATTACAGTGATCAAACATGTCATCATGTATTTTTCATTCAATGTTTCCTGGGCAATAAAGCTCTACAAGGTCAGGATCTGAATTCATTCTCTTCGTCATTGTGTCCCCAGTGTCTAAATAGTGTTTCATGCACAGTAGGCACTTAATAAATGTTTACTGAATAAATCAATACATAATGCACATGGACGAGACATGTTTCTTTCAATACTTCTACATTTTCTTACTACTTACAATAAAATGGGTAGCTGAAAAGGAATTAAAGGACATTCTCTATTATCTAGTAATTACTTAAGCTATAGAAAATTCAGGACTTTTGTTTGCTCTCCTGCAGTGAAATTCTCAATGTCCCTCTTTCTGTTACTTATAACATCTGAGGTTTACAGGGGGGTGGAGGCAGGGGCAGTGTGGTCTAGGCTAGAGGAAAGAGCATGAGTTTTCAAGAAACGCAGACCTAGGTTTCAGTTCTGACTTTATCGCTTACGAACTGTGTGGTCTTGAGCAAGCCCCATATATTCCCTGAGCCTCCTTTTCTAAATCTGTGGAATGGAGACAATAATAGCTGCAGAACAGTCTGGTTGGGAGAATTAGGCGAGATAATGTATACAGAGAGCCTGGCAGAGTGCTTGCCATTTAACAGGAGCTGAGAATTGCTAGCTCCTTGCCCCTCCTATAATCACAGGCAGGCATGTGGGGCTGTGGAAATTACCTATTTACTAGACAAGCAGTGCTAGCCAGACCAGATCCTGGAAATGTGAAGCCAAAGTACAACTGAGGGGGCAAGGGCAAAGACTGCATTATCTGTCTGGATCATATGAACTGGAGAATCTCCATGGCCCCAGCTCACTCCGTGGACACAGCCAAAGAGGGAGCAGGAAAAGTACACAAAACTCAGAGGGGTTACTTTTGGTCCTTGTCAACAGTTCTGGCTGGGAGTAAGTCAAGACAATAAGAAAGAGATCCAGTGAGTTCTGCTGCATATTCTCTAGTGCAAGAGACAGTCCCTGCTTTGTTTCTCTTTTCTGGGTGAAAGACTGTTCCCTGAAATGCTCCTGGCTTCCGAGAACAGCTCTGGAGGCAACTCCATAAAGTACCGGCCAGGGATTGATCAGAAGCAAGCAAGCAGAATTCACTGTGCCCCCAGGATCATGCAGTCTTGGTGGTGCAGGAGGCAGAAAGGGGAACTTAAATGGTCCTCTTCCTTCCTCCTTCATCTCCCAACGTCTGTATTCATTCTTCTCTAGGCCAGCCCTGACTTTTTCATCTCCTCCCCTCACAAGAAAGAGGAGAGAAGTGGGTAGGTGGGTATGAGAGTGGCTTGCCTTCCCAGAAGTAGCTGAGAGATGGCAATAAGAGTATTTCCTGAGTCAGAGACCTCCCCGAGGCTGGACTCTGCTGGCAGTAGGTTTTGTCTTCTCTCTAAAGGGAAACTCTGCACCAATTCCTGCTGCTACTGTGAGGAGCTCTCTGAGCTAAAAACAAAAAACAAAACCACCTGCGACTGTGCAGGTGTGTGCCAAGCCCTGCATATTGTATTTAAATACAACTATAATGAGTTGCGTAGCTGTAATTATTGTATCTTATTAAGTGAAGTCTTCTCAGACTTATACACAAGAAAAATATCGGTTAACTAAGATCTGGTTTATCAGACTCCTAACTGGGCATGCTTCTTTGCACTCTTACATTTGGTATCAGCTCCATTCTCTCTCCAGTCCCTTAGCTTTTCCTGTGAGTCCTGGAGAATTGTACCATCAGCTCCAAATCCGTTTCTCTATAAGCAGAATTTTATGGTTTCAGGGGGGAAGAATCTTAAAACTCAAAGAAAGATTGCCTTCTAGTTTGCATTACTGTGGAAGGGAAGTAGATCAGACCTTTAGACAGATCTCAGTGAGGCTTTCTGTTTTGGTTCCCTCCTGATACCAGCAGGCCTGGGCACTTAGCTACCACACACTGACCACCTGGTATGTGCTGGGTGCTGTGGGAAATATGTCATACAACACAATTAATACCAATACTAATATTGACATTTTCTAAGTGCCAGGAGCTATTCCAAGTGCTTTACATATATTTGTATGTTTAATCCTAACAACCACCATATGAGGTGTGTACAGTTTCCCTCGCAGCTTTGGAGATGATGTAGTTGGGAAATGGTGAGGTTAAGAAATTTATCCTAAAGTCACATAGAGGTGGAGCTGGGATTTGAAAGAGGGAGTCTGGCTCCTGGGTCTTCACTCTTAACCACCACATGCGTTGCTTTTCCCATTTAGTCCCCACAGCCCATTTTTCAGATAAGAAAACTGAGTCTCAGAGAAGTAACTTGTCTAAGGGACTGTCTCAGGATTTCCACATCAATTCAATTCAATATGCTAATTGAGTACCTACTTTGTGCCAGACACTTCGATAGGCACTAACAGCCTAAGATAGTGTGTGATAAGCTAGTCACGTTTAGTCATTTTGTTCTTTTCATTTCCTTTAACACTACCACTTCTTCCTGTAGTAACTGATCATAAAGAGTTCACTTCAAATGAAGAAAAGTCACATGCAGTCGAGATTAGCCAAGGATGTCAATATTGAGCACATACCTGAGTGTCAGAAGGTACTTAGATAAGCCTTAAAAAAGTCTAATATGAGCCTCAACTCATTTCCAGTCCTTTCTGACTCAGGCATGGGTAAACGCTCACTTGTATTTGTTCATTTCATAAACATTAATTGCACATCTACTGTGTTCTAGGTCATATGCTATAAATGCAAGAAAAATGAAAAAAGAGGGTTAATACTTGAACTTGGGGCACTTAGTTTAGGAGAGAAAATTAAATAAACACAACATAATATGATAAGTGCATTATTAATAGAGATAACAATTAAGATAATTGAGAGTAATTTTGCCTGAGTTACAGGGAGCACATCCAAAAGAAAACAAACATGCTGATTCTTGAAGGATAAAAAAATGCACTTCCCAGATGAAAATGGGTAAAGAAACTTGTATTCACCAAGCATATACTATATATATATCAGGCCCTAGACTCAGGCTATATATTTAGTTTAATTCTGACTCCAGAATCCAAGAATCAGTGAATATAAGGAACTTGTCCACAGGGACACTGTACAAAAAATCTATGCGCTGAACGTGTGAATGGTATTTCTGGGGAAGAGCAGCCTGGGAAGAAGGAATAGTGTACACAAAGGTAGGAAGGCAAGAGAAGGGGGGCACATTTGAGGGACAGTGTGTTCAGTACACCCCAGACATCCCCTGTGCTTGGGGGCAGGGGAGAAAGTGGGTGATGAGGACAGAAGGAATTAGGAGTAAAATTCTCCAGGACTTTGCATATCTGGTAAGAAGTAGGGATCTTATCCTGAAGGCAAAGGATAGCCAACTAAGAAAATAAATAAAACATTCCTACAAGAATTGGCTGTGGGAAGTGAAGAGAGAGATAAGAGTGTACTACTGGAAGCCAGGGATATGGGATAAGGAGCAGTGGTGAAGAGGGCATAGGTGTGGGCCTCCAGATGAACCAAAAAGGGGTTCGAAAAGGAGTCAGGTATCTGGAGTTTCTGTATATACTTAGTGGTAAGGAAGCAGAGTGCAGGCAGGAAGGAAATAGGGATTGGAAACAGAGATGAATGCTAAGGCCAATATGGCAGATTCTGACAACCAGATTTGAAGAAAGTTGTCTGTTGAAGGTAGCTCCCTAACTATGAGCCTGGGAGGCAGAGGAGTGCAGGTGTGTGCTGGATCTCTGGCTCTGACTCCTGGGGCTGCCCAGGTACACGGAGCTGTCAAGAAGATCCAGGAAGAGGCAGCTGTTTCCTGAAGGCTCTGTCTCACATGTCTGGGAGCTGCATGACCAGGCTTGAGGCAGGCAGCACGGGGGTTGGTTTGGAGGACACAGGCACGTGGGCAGCCTCCTGCTGGAGCTCTGCAGATGGGGCCGCGGAGAGAAGTGAATCTTTTTTCCCAGCTTCCTCCTCCACCCTTTGCTTTAGAGCCCTGGTGTCTGAGCATAGTGTAGGCTGCATAAAGGTTGATTCATAGATGAGGGGCTATAGCTATAAGCCACACAGAGGTGGCAGAAAAGACAAAATTGTGTGTGTGTGTGTGTGTGTGTGTGTGTGTGTGTGTGTGTTTGGAAGAAACTGTTTATTCAAGGAACTATATATCAAACACAACCTTACCAGCAGACATCAAGTTGGGCTGTGTAGAGCTAAAAGAAAGGCACATTTTTAAAAAGTGGAGTGTCACCCTACATAGTCTTAATAACAGAAGATACTTTTGCACACAAAACATTGAGGTAACTATACCTGGGCATCTGCCTGAGCCTACTGTAACCAAAGAGAAAGAAAGGCCGTAACTAAAATGCAAAAGAAAGAAACTCTGATCGGCTACAGTATAAACTTTTCCTGTCTCTGGCTTACTGCTTTAGCAAAACCTGATGGTTGTCTTTGTAAAAAACGTGTCTGTATCTAGGTCCCTGGCAGTGATTTGCCTCTGGGAGGGCCAGCAATCTATTTAATGACTCCATTGACGTCAATAGCATAACTGAAATACTTACTAACATGCATGAGTCCAACTTTGGTGGGGGTGGGTGGATGGTGTTTCTCAGCTGTACAAAAACATGAAGTGGAGTCAACACGGAACGAACTCAATTCTAGGCGGTGAGAGATTAGATGCTGCAGGTCTCAGTGGTTTTATTTAATATGAAGACACATTCATACTAAATTTAGAAATTAATTTGGAACTGGTAAAATAGGCAGTATTGAGCGGGGCTTCATTTTTGGCATTGTTTGTTTTAGGGTAGCATTTTAATTACTTGCACTTTAGTTGACTTGTCAATGTTTTTGTAACTACCCATACTTAATTTTAGACATATATGAAATAATTGCAAATCAATATAAATAGCTCACTGTTGATACTCTAGGGTAAACTTTCACAAGGCTATTTTAAACAAAAGTAATTCTTACAAAACAACAATTTTGGGAACTCAGAATTACTGGGGCTTTTCTAGTACATTGCCTTATTGTTATATATGTAAATTGCCTAAACACTCAAGATGAATAACTAAGGCAATTATACTAATAATTCAGGCCCTGTGACATTCAGAACACAGAAAAAAAATAACCGAATATTTCTAGTTCCTTCTCTCTCTCTTTCTTTTTTGTAATTTCCTCCAACTCCTTCTCTTCTTTGTCATGGGTGGCCACAGCCTTTGGTAACAAGATTGATTTTACTTGTATTTGTCCGTAAGTTTTGCAATCCTGCCTGACGGTTCTTGCTTAATGTGGAAACGAAGCAAACGTTCTGCTTATGCCGGCTTTGTTTCCAGTCATCAGACACAGCTGGGTTCCCAGGCCATCGCCATGGTTCTCAGAGAGCCCTTTGCTTGTACATGCATGGTTCGTCTCTCATCCTCGACCTTGGTGGGTCTGGCGAAAACTGAGAACTGAGGCAGTGCCGTGACTTTCTGAATTTCTCAGATTCCAGATAAGTCTGAGCCCCTTGTCTGCTCCTCTAAGAGACCCCACATCTGGAACACCCCCATGAACTCCAAAGGACAATTCTTAATCAAAGTAAAGAAAGACAAGGGAGGAACTCATGCTGACAAACAGGCTTTTGAGGAGAAAGCTTCTTCTTCTGTTGTATCAAACAGTGAAGAGTCCTTTCCTCCCCAGAACAGCCTGGTTACTTAATAGAAAAAAATAGGTTGCTGTGAGCACTAAAAAAATATTAATCCTGTTTTTCACTAAAGCCAACCTATTTCACTGGAAAGTTCTGTAGTATCTTATCCAATTTCCCCCCACGCAGGCTTTTCTTGAAACATATCTAATTGACTGGAGTTGAAAACCACCATCAACCAAGGGTGAGAATGCCCAGGCTGGAAAGACTTAGGGTTTGCAGCAGTTTGGCCTGAAGTGTTCAAGGAAATTCTCTAGTCGCCTTTGTGACGTGGTTTGCTGTCATTTACAATGGGGTCATCGAAGACGTGATGTTCTTCATAACAGCTGATCTGTTACATTGGTGATGCTCTTTCTCAAAAATTGCTCTTTGGCAAATTTTGAAATAAGAAAAGTAGTAGAGGACATCCCATTTTGTGCATTAATTTGCCTGCTACAAGGTAACATATATGACACACTATTACAAATTAAGTCACATTCGTATGACTCAAAAGTGCTAGCCATTAAAAGGAATGCTTCTCTGATCCTATGTAATGCAAAAAATCAATTTGTAAAGGCAGTGTACCCTCCATAATTTAATCTTTCAGTAAATTCTCACCTTCTTGACATACTACTAAATCACTACTAAAATGCATGTAAAAGCAAAGGATAGTTAGAATGGGTGGACAAAGTGGGACAACTATCCTACACACGCACATACACACACAACACACACCCACACACACCTTCACACACACACATTGATTTTCTTCTTTTTTTAAAAGATTTTATTTATTTATTTTAAGGAAGGGAAGGTAGGGGAAAGACAGGGAAACACCAATGTGTGGTTGCTTCTCATGTGCTCCCTACTGGGGACCTGGCCCACAACCCAGGCATGTGCCCTGACTGGGAATCGAACCAGCAACCCCTTTGATCCGCAGGCTGGGACTCAATCCACTGAGCCACACCAGCCAGGGCTGATTTTCTTTAATCATTCAATCTGTTGAAAGTAGTTTTGGGGCCTGAAATCCCGAGAGACTGCAATTATCCACTTTGCGTGTGTATAGATGACAGAACCCCAGCTCCTGCACCATGTTCAGAAGTGGTTCTTCTTCTATTTCAATGTTTGTTTTCCTTTTTCCTATGTATCATATAGAGAAAGCCTGGAATTCATGCTTGTAAAAGGCAAAATGTGATGAAAATTGAGATGCTCATTGAACTCCATATCCTGCAGTGGGATTTCTGCACCTTTCCTTAACTTGGGGCATACGGTTTCCACTTTGCTCCATGTTCTTGGTTTTAAAATCTCTATGACTTTATGGTGGCTCTCCTATTCAAAGTGCAAAATGCCAATTTTTAAGAGTTAACTATTTTTGTTTAAAACCTATAAGGACCCACTACTATATTCAAGCAGTTGCAGAGTGTATTTCAAACCTCTTTTAATTTCAATGCAGTAACTCATGTTAAATAGTAAAAAAACAAAACCACAACTGAATATTTTTCATAGCCATAGATATACAAATATTGACTCATAATAAATTTTAACTCATAAGCATTTTCCTTAAGATAAAAATCCCCAGACTTTATGTAGTTCTCCTGGTCAACATTTACTGTGCTCCTGCTATGTGAAAATAATTATGCTAGCACATATTGAATGATAAAGAGGTGAGTAAGATACAGCCACCGCCTTCAAAAAGACACATGAGCCATGAACTACGGAATATCTTGTAATAGGATTGTTGCCATAGCACAAAATATGAGCAATTACACTGAGCATGAGCAATTTTTTGCTAAATGAGCAATTAGCAAGAAAATCTAAAATTTTTAGATTTTCTAAAAAAAATTAAGAAGTCTTTGCAGAGGAGGAAAATCTGTGTTGTGCCATGAGTGCTAAAAGAATAATTTTGGTTACACAGTGAAAAGAAAGGTACTGAAGACTGAGAAATTTGCTTTAATTTCCCCGGTGAATTATTCTAGTTAATGATCAATTTTTAAGAGCAAACGTATCAATTTAACAGTAGTTTCTGACAATTAGCTTTTAAAATGAATTGCATCGCCTTCATTTAGATGCATTTAAAAATGCCTTTTAAAAAGAATTGCCTTTTCTCTTCTTCTCCCTCTCTGTCTCTGTCTCTTAAATTTGTTTTTATAGAGGAATATAGCTACTTTATTCAGGCTTTCCTAACAGTGGATTATTGCTAAAGCTATGTAAATTATTGTGTTTCTTGTATCTTTTATCTTAGATCTCAATTGAAATACACAAGTATTCAGTGCTAATAAATGAAAACTTGATCTTATTATCATAAAAAATCACCTTTTAAAGAAGCACTCTGGCTTTTAGTTCTGCTTTCGCTGAGCCACTTATTTTTCATTCCCCTTTAAAGTTTCTATCTAAACACACCTCTTTGTCATATGCTGATAAATATTAAAATAACAGGAAAAATCTGCCTGACTCATTCAAGCTGATAATAAGAACAAAACACAGGATGTGTGTGTGCCCTCCTTCCTTTGGTAACCGTATTTAAGCGTTAAGAAGATTTTGAAACCTATAATTACGTAATAATTGGGTATCGCTGCACTCTCTTCCCAATGAAAAACCAGGATTTTTTGTAGTTCGCCACAAAGACAGACGAAAACAAACTGCTGGAGCGGTGCTGTCATCTTTGCTCCATTGTTTTAGAAGAACTCAGCGCAGGCTCCGGCTGCCAAGCCGTAGTCGCCGTGCCAATAGTCACAAAGTGACCTTTCCAACGGCATCTTCAGTTAATGGGCTAATTTACAGAATCACAAATATCGCATTTCTCCTAATGTTTGTAGGTATTTATTACAAGAAGTTGAAAACATAGTTTAAATATTCAAACTGATTCAAAGTTATGGTGCATCTTAGTAAATTTGACTAACAGAAATGTGAGCAACGGCATCTCACTGGTAGGCCAGGATGACGAAAGGATGGTAGTTTCAAAACCACCTCCTTTGATCTCCAAGGATGTAACACCAGCATTATGTTAAAACACTCTATCTAGTGTCTTTTTATAAACTTCTAAAGGAAACAGTACATCAGCAAACCAGGGTTTTGAAGTCCATGGGTACAGCACTATTTTCTTCTAATTCGTATGGCACTCTAGAGGTAAATGCTATCTAATAGCTTCCTCTTTCACTTCTGCTCTTGTTCTCCATCTTTTTCTCAAAAAAAAAATTCTCTAAAGTATGTACCAGAATTATTTCAGAAACCAACACACCAATGGAATCTAAATGCCTTTGTTCCCCTCTTCTAAAAGAGAACACAACATCTGGGGAAGATCCTGAGGATCAAGGGAAGGGACCAGCACTGCTGGAAACCCAGAAGAAGTGTAGGAGGCAGTGGTAGGTGTGAGGTGATCTCACTGTGAGTTCATCGTACTCGCTTCTTCTGCGGTTTTACTTGTGACTACTGCTACACTAGTGGGGTCAAGTCAAGGGGAAAAACTCCATTTTGCACTTAAAAAATGTCACCTTACTGGTTGCATCCTACGTCAAAAAGACTTTATGTTCACTGCATCTCCACGTTGTTCCTTCAAGGTGGCCCTTCCTCTCCACACACAGCTCTCAACTCCACATGAAACACATGGGCACAGCACTGAAAGATGAGAGGTCAGGTTTCTCAAAACAACACCTTTGAGAGAAAAATTGGATGACCTCCAGAAGGAATGATTTGTGACCTAGAAAGAGCCTTTGGTTTCACACCTGGAAAGAATGTATATTCAAGGGGGATCTATGGTTGATGCTAAGAGGAAAACCACTGATGTAGACTGGGGGGCCCTCAGGCCAACGTTGGGGCACCTCTGGGCCTTCGAGGTTGGTTAGCTCTCCTGGAGTTCGCTGCAGCCAGCAAGCTGAGGGCCAGCTGCACTACCAGTACAGCTCTTCCTCCCGCTCCTTTTCTGGGAAGCAGCATTACCACTCACCCATCACATTGTGAAAGCCTGGGCACATGTAGGATGGGAACATCATTTGATACTGTTTTTCATTTGGTTTCACATAGAATGAAATAAAGCTCCAGGATGCTTTTGCTGGAGCTTTATTCTGCTTTTGAAAAAAGTCACCAACAGACAATACTTTTGAGGGCCATGGTATGCAAACAAATGCTGTTATTCTAGAAAAGGTTCTGCATAAGAGACACACTTTATTTTGAAACATGGAGCTAGGCCATGGCAAGGCTTACCTTGCAGGTTGACTCTGGAGACAGGAGGCTGACTAGCTGCTGGGGACCTCCTGTGGAGACAGAGAGAAAAGGAGGCCTGAGTCTTTGTACCAATACCCTCTCCCTGCCTCCCCACGATCACTGAGCTTTCCAGGTCTTAATGGGCTATCAAATGACATAATGCTCTCTCCGGAAGGCAGGCTCCTGTAACATGTATAGATGATTGCAATTCTCTCACATCCAGATGGCCTGGAATTTCCCTATGCACAGCCTCCTGGATGCTCCAGCACTTCCGGGAAGGAAGTCGTTTACTCCAGGTCCCTAACCAGCTCCTCTGTTTTAGGTTGCCCTGTTCCAGAAGGCCCTCAGAAGAGGATATCCTTGCTCAGGAATGATACCCAATGTGAGAGTGAATCCCAGCTTCTGTGGGTAGTGCTATAGAAAGTCACAGCCAGAGGAGCCCTTGGAGATCAATCAGGCCTCCCAGTTTTGCACCTCACCAGCCTGAGACTCAGAGAGGTAAAGTCACTTGCCAAAGGTCACACAGCCACTAGGAATGGTATCCAAGTTGCTTACTTTATGGAGTGGCCTTTTTATGGAGGAACTGGACATTATTTTACATCATAACTTGACCTGCTGATGTCAAGAGTCAAATGAAAAAACAAACTCACAAATACTGGGCCTGCTTCTCCTTTCCTTTCTTGTTTTTCTTGTGCCTTCTTTACCACCTCTCCCCGCGCACACCTACACACCCACACACCCACACCCCGTCACCACCAATTTTGCTGCTCTCGCCATCCTTCTCATGCTTTGCAGAACTCCCCTGGGTTTCCAATGCATTGCTGGAGAACCTCCCAGAGATGGTGCAGAGCAATGACCTTCAAAACTGACTGCATCAGGATCAACCTGGAGGCATACTGGAGCCATGCTGGAGCTCCCTCCAGGGTTCCTGATTCAGTTGGCATGGGGCGGGCTTGAGAGTTTGCATTCTTGACTAGTGTCCAAATACTGATGCTGCTTGGTCGGGGGATCACGTTGTCAGAACCACTGGTATAGAGGACTCTTTACCCCCCTAAAGATCAACAGGATGTTAGCAAGGAGCAAGAGAGTGGGACTGTAGGCCAGTGGGTCTCTAAACATGGATGCTGTCTGCCTCACTCGGGCAGCTGTAACAATGATGAATCCCTTCCCTATCCCTGGGAGAGTCAATTTCAGTATATCTGGGATAAGGTCTGGGAATCTGTAAGTTTTTACTTCTCTGTGAATCCTAATGTACAGGCAAGTTTGGGAAGGAGGCTAAATTAGAAATGATAGAGAAGGGCCTGTAAAGGTATTGCAAAGGAAAGTTCTCCCTATAGGTGTGAACACGAAATTATTTTTCTAGGTTTTCATTAAGCACTCTAAATTCAGGTTTGGTCTTGTATGACTAATCTAGTTTCTAGGTAACTATAGCTTCAGGGTCTGATAGACAGGGTTCACATCTATCACATTTATTAGTTAGGTGGTCCTAGGCAAGGTGCTTTTAAACCCTCTGTGGCCGGAGATTTACATGTGTGACAAGGGAAGGGAAATTGCCAAGTTACAACAATTGCTTTGTTCTGCTAGGTAAGCACTGTGCTATGTCCTTCTTACCTTCCACTGGGGACATCACGATCTCATCTTAAGGATAAGACAACTGAAGCCCAGAGAGGTTAAGAAACATGCACATGTGGTTTATGACCGGCATGTTCGGGATTCAAAGCTAAGTCACTCTGCTTCTAAAATACATGCACATTCCACTACTCCATCTGCCCGTAACACCTGCACTCAAACTGAGGACTGGTTTTCAGGAAAATTAAGAGATTAAATTTCAAACTCCTTAACCTGCCATTCAAAATCCTTTGCTCTTTGTCCTTAGCATACTCTTCCCAGTTTACCTCTCCGAATTCCTTCTTGCCTGGGGTTTCATTTCAAACCACTGAGTGGCTGTTTGCGCTTTTTTGCATCTTGCACTTCACCTTAGTAGCACTTTAACATCACAGTTAAAATAGGCACTGCCCAATTACTGTCCACTATATAGCACTCCTTCATCTAAGTGCAAACTGCATGCAGGTAAGGGACAACTTGCTACCGGCTCCCTGAAACCAGAGTGGTCTGTCACATGCCACGCCCTCGGTAAACACTGAGTGAACAGATGAGGGAATGAACTAATCAGGCATGGCCATGGCCAAATTTCATCACTTCTGTCCTTGAACAGATGCTGTCTCTGTCCTGACACTGCTCAGGCCATTACTCTGAAAGAAAAGCTATCCCTTTTGTGAAGCACAAATTCACACATCTAAATACCATTTAATCCTTCTGTGATGTAAAATAAGAAATACACATTTGGCCTTCCTCCTGCTGTCCCTGGAATTTCCTAAGGGAGACGAGTGATAAAGGTGTCTTTTGTTATCTTAATTGAGGTGAATTTCGGAAAAATCCCTGGCACTGGTTGCCAGAGGACCCAATCTTGTGATTTGAGACTTGAAACTTTCAGCCCCACCCCAGACCTCAGGGGGAGGGAAAAGGTCTGGAGATTGTGTTCAATCACCAATGGCCAACAAGCTAATAAATCATGCCTTTGTTCTGAAGCCTTCGTAAAAACCCGAAGGGACCGGATTGGTGAACATGTGGAGAGTGGCATGCTCAGAGAGCACGGGAGCTCTGTGCTCCTTCCTACATAACTCGTCCTAGGCATTTTTTTCATCTGCCTATTCCTGAGTTATATCCTTTTCTGATAAACCAGTAATCTAGTAAGTAGAATGTTGTTTTGAGTTTTGTGAACCACTCTAGCAAATTAATCAAACACAAGGAACCTACGATCTAGAGCCAGTAGGTCAGAAGCACAGGTGACACCCTGGATTTGTGATTGGTATCTGAAATTGGGGGTAGGGAGAGTTTTGTAAGGACTGAACACTTAACCTGTGGGATCTGATGCTGTCTTCAGAAAAATAATGTCAGAATTGAGTTGAAGAGTGGGACGCCCAGCTGTTACCATGTAGAATTGCTCTGAGGTAAGGGGAAAAAAACCCAGACATCAAAATTCATGTCTGAATCATACTTTCAAGGGTCAAATCCCATCATCCCCTTAGCTAGAAACGATCTTCCCTCTAATCTCCCATGGTGCTTTCTTTGTGCCTTCAGGGTCATTTCCTCATGTTACAACTCATATAGGCACATATCACCCTGACTACTAATCTGTGGCCCACTGATGGCAGGATCCAGTTCTGACCCCTTTCCATATAACCCCCGCAGGCCCCACCAGCTTGCCTCACAAATAGGAGGCGCTCCATTAAACATTGGCAAATTGTTGATAGAATGGACCATTGATGTGAAAATGATCTGAGGAACCAAACATCATATGAATGTTTTATCTGGTTTCCTTCTTCCTGTGGAGTATTGGTTCTACATTCTACTGGCTGATCCTCAAGCACAGCACACAGCTCACGTTACTGGGCCCTTGCCTATATCCAGGTTAGCTGAACACTTTCCCCCTCCCCTTTAAGTGGCAAACTCCTTCACAAGTTCTGGGACTCTACTCAGGCATCACCTCCCCAGGGAGCCTTCCCTCCTGTGTGGAGTCTTTGTCTGTGCTACGTGTCAGTTCCTATGCTTGCCTCATCACAGCACTGCTCATGCTGGATGGCAATTCCCGTTTTCCTGGCTGTCTTCTCAACTCACCTGGGAGAAATTTAAGCAAAGATTGAATCCCATTCATCTTTGTAACCTTGGAATCAGTAAAATATCTGGTATGATATAGGTATTCATTATGTCTTCATTGGATTAATGTGTGTTTATAATAATTTTATTTTACCCATCTTTGTGAATTCCAAAGAAGGCTTTTGTAAAAGGAGATGTTGAACTAAAAGATGCTAAATGTTGGAAATTTCTTCTTAATAGCATGGCTACTCATAGCACCTAATTCTCCCAATACCTTCTTGAACACTACAAAAAGTACATAAATTGTTTTGTCCTGGGAGTTAACAGTTTTTCAGTTAAGCATCTGTGTATATAACACACAAAAAGTCAAGAACCATGTTCATCTGGTTTATCACTTAGGCCTGGTACCAAGAAGAGGCTCAACACATTTTTAAATGAATGAATTCGAAACATAAAGGACTTCTAGAAGCTGCGTCATGCCTTATAAAGCGTGAGAGTACCAATGAGAAACCAGTGAGTTCCAGAAGAAAATGGCATTGGCTGCTCAGTTTCCTACGGTCTCTATCTTATGGAAGAACCATGAGAAGTTACGTGCCTGAGGTGCTGAAGGCAGTGATGTTGACAGGGGGGTCATATGGCCCCAGTGGTGAGTAAGCCCAGCCCCGAAGAGCACAGTGGGGAAAGAACTGAGCTATGAATAAGAAGACAGGAATCCTAATCCTGGCTCTGGCTCCTTCCAACTGTTTAGCCGTGGGCTACCCACTGAAACTCTCAGTTTCCTCCTCACTTGGGAGAGCAGGCAGCAACTAACATTTACTATGAATTTACAATGTGCCAGGTCCTGTGTGAGAGGTTTTACATATATTTCCTCACTTACTCTGAGGAAATTTGGCTAGGTTCTTTCCAACTCTGAATGTGCAAAATTTTATTATTCTCAGCTAATTTAAATTCCATGCCAAAGTACATAAAGCAATGAAAGACACTTCAGATATACACTGAAAAAAATTAAGTGGCTGTTAATTCTTTCTCAAAGAATGCACACATGTTGTTGAATTATGCCCTGGAAGAAGGTTAATACAGAGATGTCACATGATTTCCTGCTAGCCCCTGGTGATGTCTGTGAGGCTAGTGACACAGTTGAGTGATGGGGACCCGTCTTTGCTCCCAGCTATACTCCTTGGTCATCAGGATGGCAGGCATTCTCACTGA
Organism: Carollia perspicillata; assembly: GCA_004027735.1. Classification (NCBI taxonomy): domain Eukaryota; kingdom Metazoa; phylum Chordata; class Mammalia; order Chiroptera; family Phyllostomidae; genus Carollia; species Carollia perspicillata. Next base: position 14,887 of record PVKM010006405.1, on the reverse strand, counting down.
CTCATGTGATTTCCCCACCAGTCTGTGTGAAGGCAGTAAATGCTTTAGGGGTGCTTATCTAAAGTAACAACTCTAAAGGAAAGCCATATTTTCAACATTAACTCCTGGGACAAAAGAAATATAGGTTTTAATTTGAAGCCAAGAAATACAGGCGCAATCAAGCGTTCCTCAGGGGAACATTTTGTGGAAGTATAAGGAATTCACCTCAACAGGAAAGTTGAGACTTTCACCCATTGGGTGGTAAAGCCCAGGCAGACAATGGAATGCTTTTATGATGCAGAGCAAAGAGCCAAAAGATAAAGGAAATCTTGACTTATAAGAAGTATAATTCTATGTGGGAGTTCCTTTTCAGATAATAAACCGCACTCCAGATTCTCACGAAATACACTCCAAGGACATATTCTTGCTTAAATGTTACATTCAAGATGAAGGGGTAGCACTCTGGAACCCAAGTCAAATAGCCCAGAAAGAATTTGTGATTTCCATGAATTTTACATGTTTAGTTGTTCAGATAAATGGATATGTGGGGTGAGGGGCTCTGGGAGTGCTCTCAGTACAGTGGATCCATTCCTGGCAGATATTCTTGTCTTCAGTTTCCTGTACCTGTTTGAAGGTATTGATGATTAAGAATAGAACGCAGTGCATTATGGCCTCTGCCTTGAAACTTCTATTGGTTGGTGTTGGCTTTGAGGAAGTACTTGAAATCAATAAGAGGACCAGCTCTGTACAAATATACATATGGATTTGAGAAAGATCATTAGCAATGATCTCATTGCTGGGAATCTATTCTATTTGGTGGGTGTGGTTTGGTTGGGACAAAAGATGACACGAAAAGCCACGATTTGAGCAGGTGGTCCTCAGCCAGACTGTGAGAATGGGCTCTGAATATGGCAATTATGGTCTGAGGATACTTAGTTCCTGAAAATTAACATGTCTTAAAGCACCTGAGATAGACCTGATTCTCAAGAAAGTAGCTTCAAATGACGTAGTCTGTTAATCAGCAGAATTAGGCTGAATGTCCCGATACTAAGAACAGCCAAGCTCCATGTTAACAAACTAGTAACTGAAGACAAACGTCTGTCTGATCCCTGCCCCTTCCCCTTCCATCCTGGCTCCCTGGAGCTATTTAATGCAGTGACCTTGAGCCCTGATTTGCTAAGCAGCCTCTGAAAAGTGCCCTTATTGACCCTTTGTTCCCCAGTTCCAACATTTATCATCTTGGTCCAGGGCATCATTCCTCATATTTTAGTTCCTAAAAGCACTCTCATAGCTCATGTCTCTGCCTTCAGGCTCTCTGAACTGCATATATTCAGAAGTTTCTCCTAAACGATTCTCTGTTCCAAGGCCCTCAGACATTTCTTTCCATAACCCAGAAGACTGACCAGGAGGAGCAAATGGAAAGAGCACTGCAATGGGAGTCAGGACACGAGGTTTAAAGTGGGACTCTGCTGTTCACCAGAAGCTGTATGTTCTTGCACAAGCCACTGAATTTCCCTAAGCTTCGTTTCTTTATCCATAGAGTGGGGGTGACAATATCTGTCATGAATATCATTTATGGTGATTGAAATGGAGGTAGTAAATGTGAAACCTCCAAGTTTTACCTTGTTTCTGGACTTAGGGAGAAAAATGTAACTACCAATTATAATAGCCCCCATTTATTCAGCATCTACTATGTGCTAGATGCTGTTATAAAAGCTTTACAAGTGTCAAATCATTTAGTCCTCAGAACAACCCTATTTTACCGAGTGGGCAAATTGATGTAGAGAGGTTAATTTGCCCATGTCACATAACTTTCAAGTGGTGGAATTGGCTTATGAAGCCAGTAAGTATGGCCCCAGAGGCCATAATCTATAAAGAAAAAAAGATAGGAAAAGAAAAGCTATCACTTCTGAAAAACTAATTTCCTAAATAATTAGTGGTCTTTTTCCAATAATAATTTATTGAGAATTCATATATATGCTGAATGTTTATTGGGCTCTCACTATGTGTCAGAGACTCATCTAATTCTTGGAAATTCAAGGAAAAGTAAATGTAATTCCCAAGGGGCCCCAAGGGGCATGTTGTCCAGTGGTGAACAGAGATCCATTAATGGCATGATAAGGTCGGCAGATTGGTCTGGGGCCACTGAGGGTACTCAGCCTGGCTTGGTGGGGTCAGGAAAAGCATCCTGCTGAAGGCGATTCTGAAGGAGAAGCAGGCTTCTTCATAACTGCCAGGCAATCAGTGGCAGGTGGAGAGGGGCATTTTAGGAAGAGAAAACAGTAAGGCCAGAATCAGGGTGGAAAAATAGAACAGCCAGAGAACAACCAGACCACTGTTGTTAGGAGGTGATCCCACGTGGCCAGAGACCTGGTCCAATCGTCCACCACTGCATGCCCCAGCACTCCCTATTACAATGCAAGTCTTGAAAAGGCAGAGAACTTGTATGTTTTGGTCACTATTGTAGCATCAGTGACTAGTACAAAGTGGGTGCTCAATAAATATGTCTTACATACATATATGCATGGATGAACAGTATTACTAAATAAGTACTTGTTGGGTGTATTATTTAATCAAAGACTAAAGAGGGACCCACTGTAAAAGAGGTTGAGCAAGCCTCTAGCTTTCATGTGTATTGTGTCAAATATACACCCAAAAGGCTATCAATCAAACTAACTTGAGCTGGATCGTGAGGTGCCCTGGGAACCAAGTGCCCACATTTAAACTCTCTCTGAATGATTAGAGTGAACCACTGAAATGCCTCAAGCTGGAGAGTGACATGGTCAAACAGCATGTGAGAAAAATCACTCCGGTGGCCGTTTGGGGAAAAGTGTAGAGAAGAGAACACGCTGGGAAAGACTCCATCGAGTATGCAGAGCTCTCGTGGGAGGCTCTGTGTGTAACGAGTTATCGAACAGTGAAATAAGAATAAGTTTTCGGAACAGAGTTTATTCTCACTTTTAACAACTCCACTCCATGAAGATTTGGATCAAAGTGAAATAGAGGGTTGATGAATAATTTTGCAAAGATTGAAGAGACAGGGTGTTCTGTAGCCACCACTGGCAGGAAAAATCAGGAGATTTAGGATTTGGCCCTGGTGTGCCTATAATTATGATGTAATTGTCGGTAAGGCTGGGTTTCTCCTCCTGTCAAACAAAGAGTTTGAATGAATGGTTTCAAAGTTCTCTCCTTCAACCCTGCTATTCCAGGATCACGAATTCTATGACCTTGTGAACCCCATGCTGACCTTTTACAATACTAGTCAGTGAACTGCATAGTATTTGGACTCATTAGTTGAAATGATTTTGGAAGAGAAAGTTACTGTAGGAATATCAAGTTCAAATCCATAGTTTTACAGATGAGGAGACCAAGGTTCAGCAATGTTCACTAAAATGACTGAGGTTATGTAGTTAGTTAGGGGGAAAGGGGAAAATAATCAAATTGAATAAACCTGTTTACATGTTATAAAAAATAGGCTACTTGGACATGAACTTTTTGGTACTTTTAACCTTATGTTTGAATCGCTTTTCTAAAAGAGATTCAATAACTTTTCCAAAAGAATTTTAATAGAATTCATGGTGTTATTGATAAGTATTCGTACTTTCCAAAGTGGTAAATACAAAAGTCAACAAATATTCTCATTTTATTTTTTCATTCATTGAACTCCAACTGTCTACTATGTGTTAAGGGTATAGGGTTGAACAAGATCCAGACTAATTTCTAACATTTTACCTGTTCTAACATACTATGGTAGTCTATCTTATTTTCACGTTTCATCATGTATTTTAACTTAGATTGGATGGCAAGTTTCCATGACATAGTGAGGTTTTTTGCTTGTTTCTTTTAATGCTGCTCAATGGTTTTGCCTGTACGACACGGATCCCTAATTCTATGAAAAGTCCATGCTTACTTGTTGGCTGTTCCATGAAGGTTCGTCAGCACAGTGAAGTTGTTTCTCACACTTCGCAAACTGGCGAGGACCTGTAAGAAAAACGTTTCAGTGTTTAAAAACAAAAGGAGATGAATGGGAGGGTTCACAAGCAACACTTTGCAACTGCACCCAGGGTCGGGGCGAGAGTGAGCTGGGCCAGCATGATACGCACCTGGGCAAAAGGCGTCACAATCAAGTCATCGCCGTGTCTGGTGAAGAGAGAGGAAAGAAGCATTAAAAATACATTTGAATGATAACTCTGACATATAAGCTGTAATATTAAACTTTGTCAGTGTTAACAACATACATGTTATACAAGTCCTTCTACAGGTAGGGCTGATTTAAGTCTAAATAGGGATCTCGGGAATGTTAAAGAAAAGCAAAAAACAAAACAAAACCAAAAAACTACCAGTTCATGGCTCCTGGATTTACAGTGACTACACATAAAAGCATTTGCAAGTAAGCATATATCCTGAGGGTATATTCCCATTAACTAGCAGACGCAGAGTAATTCAAAGCGACTTGTGGATTTGGGTCCTCAGAGCCAGGAAATTCAAAGGGAGGGCAGCTCACAGGCACATACGGAGTTGGAAAAAATGGCCTAACAGTCTGGATAAAGGTTAACTTTGGATTTCCTGGCTTTTGTTGATTTGAACCACAGCCTTAATGCCACTTAAACACAGATTTCTGTCTGCAAATCCCATTACTTTTTGTTTTTAATATAACGTTTTTTCTTAAAGTACCCAGGGAAAAGCTTTTAATGGGAGTGTATGGACTGAACCTACTATTACCATATCATTGTTGCTCATTTTGTTCCAAAGATCTGATTAAGCTGTACCCCCTGTTATGTAAATCTGTACTTAGGAACCGTCAAAAGTGTGTTTTTAGAAATGTGTTCTCTCTCTGGCACAAGCTTTGATGAAAAACTTACTTGAGCCCACATACAGCAAACTCTCCATTTAAAGTCATTAGAAGACACGTTGGCCTGAGCTGCAGACACCAAGTCAGGCCAATTTGCTATCATGGTGTGTATCGTAACAGCCACACAGACGCCAGCTGACAATGCGCTTTCTTCACTGTCTGATCCCACTTCTCTGTCCACATCGTCACCATATAGATATGACACTGTATTCATTAAGTATGCGACTGCAAACAGTAATTATTAAGCACCTGCTCATTATTGTATGAGGCATGGGGATGCAGAGGCCTGGGGATCCCCTTATGTGCATGAGGGCCTCTTCGCTAACACTGGATTTTACTTAGGGGTCTTCTATCATACGGTATTTTCCTTTCTACCTTTGTCTTTAGCTAGAAGGCCCACTTCAACTCAGTTGAGTAAATGTGTTGTGCATTAACTTTGTACTGTGACTATAAGAAATGTGTTGTGCATTAACTTTGTACTGTGACTATAATATTGACAAGCATAAGCATGCTTTGCATGACTGATGTATGTGAGGCCCTGTGCTAAGCACTTTATGTGAATTATCTTTAAAAAATTTTTTACAACAAGACTTAAGGCAGGTACTCTTAATATACCCATTTTACAGATGCAATCAGGGCTCAGAGGAGTTAAGCAATTGCTTTACTAGCACAGAACTAATAAGTAAAAAAAACTTAAAACTCTTGATTCCAAACAGTCTGTGCTTTTCTAAAAAAACTGTTCATCTGAGGATATGTCTTCATTGATTTTTAGGGATATAGAGAGAGAAACATCTATCGGTTGCCTCCTGTATGTGCCCTGATCAGGATTGGAACCCGTACCCTAGGCATGTGTCCTGACTGGGAATTGAACGCTCAGCCTTCGGTGAATGGGATGATGCTCCAACCAACTGAGCCACCTGGCCAGGGTCAAAAGTCAGTGGTTTTATTTTGTTTTACATTTTTGTTGTTTTATTTTTTATGTGCTATTACAGATGTACCATTTTCCCCTCTTTGCCCCCTCCACCCAGCCCACACCCCACTTCCGTAGTCAGTTAAAAGTCTGTGCTTTTAATCATTATGTTTCCTCTTTTTACACTGACTCTGCATAGTTGACAGATTGAATTAGACAGAATCTATCGACCCCCTGCCCCCTGCTGAAAAAATTAAAACATAGTAAGGGAGATAGAAAAATATTCAAAACAGCAGAACACTGCAATAGATAGTTTAAATACAGAATGAGAAATATAAGCATGGATACTCAACAGAGTGTGAAGGAGAAGTGATAATCACAGATCAGAAGAAATAGAAAACACCTGTTCTATTTCAGTGTCTGTGGTTATATTTTGCTTGTTTGTTCGTTTTGTTGTTTAGGTTCCTGTTAAAGGTGAGATCATAAGGTATTTGTCTTTCACCACCTGGCTTATTTCACTTAGCATAATGCTTTCCAGTTCCATCCATGCTGTTGGAAAGGGTAGGAGCTCCTTCTTTCTGCTGCATAGAATTCCATTGTGTAAATGTAAATAGAGAACAGGCTGACGGTGACCAGAGGGGAGAGGAGAGGGAATTTCAGGGGAAATAGGGGAAGGGTTTACAGGAACAAGTATAAAGGACACATGGACAAAAACTGTGGGGGCGGGGGCTAGAAATGGGAGGGGAGTGGGAGGGCTGGGGGAGTTGGCTGGGATGGGAGTAAAAGACAGAAAACTGTACTTGAATGACAATTAAATGTAAAAAAACTATGCTTCAAAAAAAAGAAGAAATAGAAAATGCTTTATTGAATGAGTGGTGTGTAAGATGACCTTTTAAATGGTGTGGATGGCAGATGCTACCTGTGAGAAAATTGCCAGAACAAAGGCACTGAAATGGGAAAGTACTGAACATGCTCACCGAGACCCTTGGTGGCTGTTTGGGTGGAGCTGAGCACATTAACTACAGACATTTCTAGAGGGTAAGACTGACAGGTCCCCCATGCCCACTTTACAGGCAGTATCAACAATGGTCGTGGAGTTGGTGCATAATTCAGTATCAAGAAATGAACCAGTAGAGGGTTTTAGTGAGATAGGCAAACAGAAAATTGTTTTAGAAGGTAAAATGCTATGGAAGCCAAGGGATAAACTGAAGAGAAGACAGAGTCAGAAAAATAGTTAGGAGGATATTGCAGTTATTCAGATAAGAAGAAACAGGTGAGGCAGAGGAAGAAAGAGGAAAAGACAATTTGAAGAGACCCTCAAACATCTTGCCAAGGACTGGCCATTTAACTGGATAAGGGGTCATAAAGAAGTATTATTTGCAGTTTTAAAAGTGGATATCTGGGAAAATAGTGAAGTTGTGAGTAGAAATAAGAAAGTCAGGAGGAGTAGGGGGAAGAGATGTGTCACTTTCCCACATGCTGAGTTTTAAGAAATTTGCAGGAAGACTGAAGTATGGGAATTAGAGCTATAGATTTAGGAGTGACCTACAGCAGTGGGGATTATGAAAGCAATGGCAGGAGGTGGCTTCTTGAGGTGCGGGCATACATCGAGAGGCCCAAAGGAAGAACTTCAGGGTTCTTAGCGAGGAGCCGGGAAGAGAGACTGACTGAGGAGTTAACAGAGAAGCACTTGTGATAAGTGCAAGGTGTTGGACTGTATCTAGAACTGCCCCTTCCCAAGCTATTTTCTTAAGATGAACTTGGTAGATGGGTGCAATATCTTGCTATTCAGATTCCTGCTAGGAAGCTCACATTGTTCTTAGACATCAGGGTGAGTTGGGGTAAGGTAATGGGGTTAGCATTAAGTAGATCATCTATGGTATGGCTCCTGAATTTCTGGAGTTAATACGCTCAACAAAAGCTAAATAATATAAGCAAATCTCATACATGTGTAGTGACTAAAGATGATGTATTGTTGCATAAAACTGTATAAACTAAGGATTAAAGGGAGGTAAACAAATTTAAGACAGCACCACGTCAACGTGACTATCGTTACAGAGCTTTTGAAATTTAGAAAGCAGAACATTCAGAAGCTGGAGATGGACTTGCAGACCCCCAGCACTGGCTCCCTTAAAGGGATATGGCTCCCTTAAAGGGAGCTGCAAAAGCTAATGCTGCCTGTCAACAGTCCCTAGAGAAACGAACAGACAATTCATAGGTAATTTATGGCAAGCATAGGAAAAAACAAACCAAAACAAAAAAACTCATATTTGAATACAGATTGCTAACTTATGAAACTACTCCAAAATTTTAAATCATAATTTTATACATTAATCAGTAAGAATAAAATGTCACGAAAATAACAAACCACTTGCTTGGTTGTGAAAAGCAATGTACTTAATTTCCCAAACCACTAGTGAGGGCAGTGACTCTCAGGAAGGAGGTATGATACTCAGAACCACAGCACGAGCATCATCTAGTGACAAAACTAGCACATTACATTTTGATAGAGTAATTGGAGATGAGAACCCTGGGCCTCAGAATTGAGTGTAGGTCTACTTTAAACAATGAAATGGTTCTCTAGAAAGCAAAAGCACTACTTCCTACTATTATATTCTAGATTTTATTAATTTCACCTTTCTCTGTTTCATACCTACACATAGAATTTTACTTGTATTTTTCTTGTGTCACTGACTTTGGTCTGTCTTTTAGAGAGATATGCACTATTCTAGTTAAGAGCACAGATTTTGGACCCAACAGCACTGCTTTGCTTCTCAGTGGCACTATCGCTAGTTAGGAAACCTCAGGAAATCTCTCTGTGCCTTAATTTCTTCACCTGTAAAGTGAGGTATAACTCTTACAATAGTGCTTGGCACGTAAAAGCTTTTTAGTAATTTAGTGATAGTTATTCTTACTGGTAGTGGGTATCATGCCTATTAATATTAAACAGTTGCATGTCTACCTTCTCAGCTGGTGAGACCTTCTTTAGGATAGTCATGTCTGCCCCCATCACATCAAGAGAACTACTGATTTATAGTGTACTTTACAGTTTATAAAACATTTTCATATATATTATTTCATGTGTCAAGAGCACGTTCTTGACCCTAGGGAATCAAGTGTGGCCACCCATCTTGTTGGTCAAGACTGAAACCTTACAGTCCACCACCACCCCCTGCACAGCCTAATTTGCAAATATTTATTAACTGCCAACTGGATCTTCCCTGAGCTAGATCCCCATCCTCCGTTTTGTGGATTACCAAAGCAGCCTCCCATCTGGCCCTTGGACACTAGTCTTTAGGCTTGTCTACCCTCCAAACCAGTCTTTATACTATATTCAGAGCTACTTTTCTTTTTTAAAAAATATTTTATTTATTTATTTTTAGAGAGAGGGTAAGGGAAGGAGAAAGAGTGGGAGAGAAACATCAATGTGTGATTGCCTCTCATGTGTCCTCTACTGGGGACCTGACCCGCAACCCAGGCATGTGCCCTGACTGGGAATCGAACCGGCAACCCTTTGCTTCACAGGCTCATGCTCAATCCTTTTAGCTACACCAGCCAGGGCCAGAGCTACTTTTCAAAAGCATTCCTCTGATTGTGTATTTTCCTGCTTCAAAGCTTCTAGCAGGTCTCCAAGTACACTTGTAGCAAGTATGCTTGCCTGCAGCATAAAGGCCGACTCCTTAGCTGGGGCCCTTCATGATGAAGTTCCTGATTGACTCCTCTAGCCTCATCGTTCACCACTTCCTTATCCCCACACATTCTCGGCCTCAGCCACACTGAGCTGTGGTTTCTCACAACATGCCTGACAACTAGAGCTGGTTAGCACACGGCCCTTCCTCCTACACCCCCTTCTGCTTTGCTAACTCCTCTAGCTTAGTTCTAACTCTTCAAAGAAGGTAGGCTACTTGACCTGCCTGGCCAGACCTCTCAAAGTCCTCCATATACCTTTCCATATTTGCCCTGACCTGAAAGCATTGAAACCGACTATTGACCATTCATTTTTAGCCCTCTTGAAGACACAGAAGATGTTCAGTTTGTTAGCAGAATGCCTAAATTTAAGTTAGTTTATTTTAAGAGACAATGAATATGATCTTCATAATATCTGGAAAAGTAGTGAGAGGTTAATATCATTAATTTTACTTTTCATTATCGTTTAGTATCTGTTTACTTTCTGGATAGCCTATGGTTTAATTACCTAGACTTACAGAATTTAAGCCTTGGTCTCCTATTTATTGGGCAGGTTACTGAATCTTTTTGTGTTCCAATGTGCTCCTCTTTAAGGACAAGAAAATTATAGCACCAGCCACATTGGGATTATGAGGATTAAATGAGTTAAAATGTGTAAAGTGCTCTATTTATTCTTATTATTTTAAAATTATTTATTTATTTATTTTTAGAGAGAGGGGAAAGGAGAGAGAAGGAAAGGAAGAGAGAAACATCGATCAGCGGCCTCTCACATGTCCACAACTGCCCCCAGCTGGGGACCTGGCCCACAACCCTGGCATATGCCCTACTGGGATTCGAACTGGCAACTTTTCTCTTCACAGGATGATGCCCAGCCCACTGAGCCACACCAGTTAGGGCAATGTATAAAATACTTTAAATAGTACATAGCACATAGGACATGCTCAATAAATGTGAGCTTTTGTTTACAGACAATTCAAACACTATAAAAGAGATTCAACGTCTTAAAGCTGTGTGTGATAGCAGTAAGTCTAATTCAAGTCTTAGACACCATATTATACTTTTGTGGTAGTCCATCTATCAGCAGATCTTAAATTTTACTGGACTGTTATTTCTGCTTTTCCTCTTGGTTGTTAAATCTTAGTTCCCTTGACTTCTTGCTCTAGAGACAACTCAGTACTCATATAAACAGTGGCTTTAAAAAGTTTCTTGTCTATATAAGGCTTTGCAAATGGTATGACCAGATGAAGGAATCATAGACCTTTCTTCCCTGTGGCTTTGCAGGTGGATAATCAGAACTTGATCCTGTCTGGGGTGGTTTCCATCACAGTTTTGGGGAATATAACTGGCCTCACTAGTTTCTAGCACTTTCTGTTCCCATTGGGAAATTTGTACCTCGGTCTACAAAGGCATTACGTTAGAGATGACTACAACACAGGAACTGAACAGAAACCAACAGATTATTGCGACATCTAGGACAGCGTCTGAAATTTCCTTTTGGGAGCTGGTGCTGATCTTGTTCACTTTACTAGAAAACCTTACTTCAATCTCTCTTTTGTTGCTAAAAGTTAAAGCCACTTTCAACTTTTCCATTTACTTTTTTAAATCTTAATATCTTTTCATGCACTCTCTCCACCCGTATTTCTTCTTATTCTTCTGAAAGAGTTCAGCTGAGAAATTTTAAAGAGCTAGTATTGTCGCTATTGTTAGGTTTTAAGTCAAAGAATGAAGTAAACTTTTCCATCTCATATGAATTCATGCCTGCTCTGTGCAGGGTGTGAGGGGACCCTGAGGGGGAACACACTGCAGCTTGGACACGGTGGCCCACCTCATCAAGACTTGGGACCTAGTGTCACCCTGCTTTTCCATGGCTTTATGGGTAGAAGGCAGGAGAAGCAGTGAGAGGTTAGAGGGCTGCTCTTCCTCTATTGCAATTCACCCCAATGAGTAGTAATCAGGTGAAATAGCTTCGAGAGAATTTCTTTAGTTTAGCTCAAATTACTAGTGAGATACTGAATTTTCTACCATGGTCTTGATAAAGTGAAATACCAGAAGAATTTGGATATTATTCAAGCTCCACTTCTTTTTATGTTGAGAAGTGTAAATTCCTAAACTGACACATATGTAAAAGTTTTATTATAATGTTGAAATATTTGCAAAACCAAATTTTGTGCTATTTTTATTCACCCAAAGATTTTAATGCATTCTGTTAGTAGGATCTTTGATAGGGTGAGATTATGTTGCCAACTATTTTTTATTTTTTTTCTTGAGAGGGACTGTTGTTCATATAAAAGTGCTTTCCTACTTTTTTTTTATTTTAAAGAGTCCATTTTATTAAAAAAAGGAGAATGATATTAGATAACACAATCCTTACTTGCTTAAATTTTAGGTTGGCAACACTCATGTATGTTCTAAGGTTAGGGGAAAATTTTGGTGGTTGGCAAAACTGAAGAGAGGGCAAACCATTAGTATTAGGGACCCTGGGTGCAGAGTCATTCAGAATTAGATTTCTGTTTCTACAGCTACAGACTGAGTTGGACTGTGATCATTAAGGTCTCTTCTAGTTCAAATTTTCCTTAGCCCTGACTCTAAGCAAGGAATCAGCAGTTTCATCTGAAATTTGGTTAGAACCTTCTGACAAGCTTCTGGAATGAACCTGAGACCAATTACGCCGTTTGGCCTGTGGTTTGGGAACTGTTAGCTACCTTCCCAAACCAGCCTTTCATCTGTAAGATGCCATGTGAATGAACCTCTCACTACTTTCAACTCCCCACATTTCCCAAGTTCTCCCTATGGGAAGTCCAGAAACATGTTTCTCTTCACAGAAGAGAGAATTCCAGGTATATTCACTGTCAAAGCCCCTGTCTCTTTGGTCAGAAACTTCCTTGGTTCTACATGATCTACAGGAGAGGAGGTGACCTCTCCTCCAGTCTCAGGTACCTCACCTATGCATTCATCTGTTTTCTACCTGGTAGTAGACGCTACCTTGCAGTCCGAAGAACACAGGCAAATAGAGTCCAACAATTTTGAATTTGGTCAGCATTACCTACATCATGGGACATAGCATGGGATATCAGCAGGTTTCTCCACCTCTCAGAGTCTCAGTTTCATCATCTATCTATACAGTGGAGATAATAACAGTACCTACCTGGCACAGTGGCTGTGAAGATTAAAAGAGATAATACCAGTAAATGTAGCTGTCATCTTGGTAAGCACTCATTAAATGTTTTATCCCATTAATAGTAGAGTGATGTATCTTCTTTAATAGTAACCTCCCTGAGAGCATGTAACCTTTTTGAGAATATGTGTTGTCAACTCATCTGTGACCTTTCCACTGTTTTATTACTCTTTGATCCCCACGCCCTGATATACTGCCTGTCACATAGGAGAGATTTTGTAAATATCTGCCCAATAAGTGATTTTTGTCTATCCAATTATTATTTTAGGGCAGGGGTGCTTCTATTAAAATTGGCTGGCAGAAATGCCCTGGGGAATATTTTTTTTTACTGGGAGCTTTAAAATGCTCCCCTGCCTCTTTCACAAGAGGGTGACCCTTTTTAGCTTCCTTTCCAACAACGGAAGAAAGCCCAGTGGAATTTTCCACGTTGGGGCCTTAAGTGAGCTACAGATATTTTTATAACATATGATGTTAAAAACAATTGTATGCATGCCCAGAAACCTTTTAAAGCATGCATTTTAGCATCCAATTTTATTTGGTTTCAAAAATTTAATAAACAAGTAACACAACCCTGCCATTGTTCTTTAAATAAAAATTAGAGATCTACAATTAATAGCAGCAAAACAGAAACATTAGCTGTGCTTAATAGGATGGTAGGGTGTGTTATGCCTCACCAAGGAGCCAGGCAACAAGTGGGCATTGTGTTGAGGTCCCAGAGAAAGGACACAGACATGTGGTTGTATGACAGACTATTACATGTCACCAAGCAAGGACCACTGAGAGAGGATGCCTGTCACCAACCACCACTTTTGTTCTCTACTGTAGCTTCATGCTATACATTCTGTAGAAAATTTAAGTGTGATTTGCAAAAAGTGCTAAGGTTCTCATTACATAAACAATTCAGTGGTTCAGGAAATGAAGCCAAATGAAATTTTAAAAAATATGTATCAGTAACAGATGCAAGCTGAACACTGTGCCCAAGGTTTGTAATGCCCTTGGAGACCCTAGCTATAGAGCATCAGTGTCCTTAAGGTGGTCATCACGGCCACCTCTGCTCTGTTCATTTTTCTCCTTCCTCCTCCCTGTTGGCTAAGGGGGAGGGTTGCTGCTGTGCCTGCTGGGTCAGGGTTAAAGATGAGGTAAGGGTGAGAGACTGCAAGCCAGACGCTGCTGGTACTTACTGCTCGCTTGGAAGTGAAGAATTTCTTGACATAGCCTTTGGTGACAAGTCATAGTCGCTGTCTGATCTGTAGAGAAAGGACTCTCTACGCTGGCTGTGCCCGGGGAAGGTGGCATGGAGGACCAGCCCAGAGGAAGAGCTGGCCTGGGGGTCCAGTGGGCTCCGACCTGGGGAAGGGCCATTTTCCACATCAAAGCTGAAAAAGAAAGCAGAAAACTCCGGTCACGTGAGAAGCATGGAGGAGAGCATCCGACATACGTACAATGCAAACCAATGTGTGTGCCAGGCACTTTACAAAGAACTTCACACACTACAGAAAGTTTTAATCTTCCAAACAGCTATGAGTTGCAGTCATTATTATTCTCACTTTATGGAATGGAAACAGTCCCACGAAAAGTCAGTCATTAGCAAAAAAGTAGAGCCAGGATTTGAACCCCAGAGCAAAGCCCCACGCCTGAGCAACTTTGACAAATTCAAAATAAGAGCCAACTGTAAAATAACTTGCTGGTAATGAGCAACTCTAGAGACAGCACTGACAGCTCTGGGTGTCAGACACTGAACAGTCACTTGAATGAGTTTTCCTAGCTGGGAGACCTCTCCCTGCCATCAGTAAATATCACAGTGTCATTGAAAAGACAATATGCATATTTCTGAATGTTTCAGGGACAAAGTGCTATCTGGAAATCGTCCATTGGCTTATTGAGCAGGAGGCTTGATCTGAGATTTAATATTCAAATGCAAGTTTAACTACAGAGAATGACTTAATCTGAGAATGCCAAATTACCCTCTGAAGAAGGTTATAGCCACTTGTTCCAGCAGAGAGGAGTGCCAATTAGATTTCTGGTCGGTCTCCCTCCCTCAGTACCTTCAAGCCCAGAACTATTTGAGCGAGTTCTGGTCAATGAATGCACGGGAACAGGAGAAATTTTGCCTCTGGTTTTCCCATCCTGGTATTATTACCTAGGTGCTGTGTGCCCTTCCCATGCTCTCCATCATCCTCTACACATTTTCCCTGTGCACATAACCTCCTTGAGCCTCAAAGTGACAGGAACCATCTTGCCCAGCATTTCTCTGAGACCATTCACTGCTCCTCAGCTGAAGTTC